>JALJCO010014360.1:0-81941 GCA_023101725.1 Atherinomorus stipes | reverse complement strand
ATTTTATTTATGGATTTTGAATGAACATACACAAGTTAACATAACAAGCAAAAAAGACAAAAGGCAACGATTAGGAGGGGGTTAAAAAAAAAAGAAAAAAAAAAAAAAAAAAAGGGCTAAATATGCATACATAGCACCGGTAATTGTTAGTCAGAGTATTACGTTGGTTGAAAAAAAAGGGAACAAATACATACACAACTAGGTAATTCTTGATAAATACAGGAAAAATGGCTGCCACATCTTATCGAATGCTGCTGCACTGAGAGATACATTATATCTAATCTTTTCCATATGCAGCAGGCAGGTAATTTCTGAAAGCCAGGTTTTGAAAGATGGGACAACGTCACTCCTCCAGTGGGTTAGAATGATCCTTTTAGCAATAATCATGCCATAGTGTATTGTTCTGCGGTGGGGTGGAGTAAGAGTAGAAAGGTGGAGAGAACTGCCTAAAATTGAAGTGTACGGGTCAGGGGGTATGTTGTGATTGTAAACCTCAGAAAAGCATTTAAAAATATCAGACCAGAACTGGCTTAGTTTTGGGCAGAGCCAGAAAAGATGACCCAAAGTTCCCTCTGCTGAGTTACATCTTGGGCACATTGGGGAGACAGAGGGATAAAAGGAGTGCAGTTTGGTGAAAGAATAATGTAACCTATGAATCACTTTAAATTGTATAAGTGTGTGTCTTGAATTGATTGAGCATCTGTGGATATCCCTAAGATGGGTTTCCCAGTCTTCGCCATTTATTGTCAGGGACAGATCTTTCTCCCAGGCTTCCTTTAAGTGCTGTGAGGGAGCTGGAGAAAGTGAAGTAAAAAGGTCAACAAAACGTGAGGCGAGTTTCTTTGATTCGGTGGACGACACATAAGACTGAGTAAATCAGTGGGAGGAGGCTGGGATTGAAAGAAGGGGATGTTTTTATAGATGAAATCTCTGACCTGAAGATAACGAAAAAAAATGTGAGTCTGGTAATGAAAATTTCTCTTTTAATTGAGAGAAGGTGGCAAAAGTCTTATTAAAATAGAGGTCTCCAATGGTGACAATACCCCTTTTCTCCCAAAGCAGGAAAGCATTATCAGACAATGAGGCAGGAAAAGAATGGTTTCTATAGATTGGGGTATAGGTGGAGATCTCAGGCAATTTAAGTGATTTTCTTATCTGATACCAAATTTTTAGAGAGCTTGTAATTACAAAATTATTACCAGGAACAGATTTTAGAGATAGGGAGGAAGAGAAAAGTAGAGCGGGAAGGGAGCACCTAGTTATGCTCTGTTCAATTGCGAGCCAGGATGGTGTAGGTGGAGTAGTGTCGTCCAGATGGGTATTTTGCCAAAACAACAATGCTCTGCAGTTTGCAGCCCAGTAATAGTGGCGGAAGCAGGGCAAACCAAGGCCACCAGCAGATTTGGGTTTTATTATATGTTCTTTGGAGATCCGATGAGCCTTGAAACCCCATACAAAGGGCAAAATAATTGAGTCCAGTAATTTGAAAAAGGATTTAGGAATAAAAATGGGTAGATTCTGAAAAAGGTAAAAAAATCTGGGGAGCGTCACCATCTTAATGGATAATGGGATAATGGGAGAAGTCGCCAAGATTCTATACAAGATTTCAATTTGTCTAACATAACCTGAAAGTTCAATTTGTAAATCAAATTGGGGTCCATAGGGATCGTGACTCCTAGGTATTTGATTCTGTCAGAAACAACTCTGAAGGGTAAGTATTTCAGAAAATTTGGGTCCAATTTACCTTTAAGGGGTAAGAATTCACTCTTGTCCCAGTTCACGGTGTATCCAGAAATTTCTCCAAACTTCCTAATCAGATCTAATAAGTGAGAAAGAGACTCCTCTGGACGGGAAAAAAAAATAAAACCACATCATCCGCGTACAATGAGATGCGGTGATCGACTCCTCCTAATGTTAGTGGGGTAATAGAGGGGTGTTTCCTGATACTGATAGCTAGGGGTTCAATTGCAACGGCAAACAGTAGTGGGCTGAGAGGGCAGCCCTGTCTGCAGGATCGTTGTAAAGGAAAAGCAGGGGATCTGTTATTGTTGGTAATGACCGAAGCAGTTGGACGAGCATACAGCATTTTAACCCAGGATATAAAATGGTCACCAAAGCCGAATTCACCTAAAGTAGCAAGAATATAAGGCCACTCGACCTGGTCGAATGCTTTTTGCGCATCGAGCGCAAGGATAGCAATTTTGGACTCATCGCTATACTTGGAGTACATTATATTCAGCAAGCGCCTGACATTGAAAAACGAAAATCTACCTGGAATAAATCCAGTTTGATCTTGATGAATTATGCTAGCTATACATTTGTTGAGTCTATTTGCTAGGATTTTAGTAAATACTTTAAGATCACAGCCAAGGAGCGCTATCGGACGGTAAGAGGATGGGTCAGTTGGTTCTTTGTCTTTCTTCAAGATTAGTGAAATATTGGCGGAATACAGAGTTTCTGGAAGCACCATGTTGAATCTTTGTTTGACTCATGATCTCTGTGAGCATTAAAATCCAGCACATGGACACGATAACAAGGTTCTAAAGCTGATTTTCCTCCACAGATGCTCTTTCAGTCCAGTGTTGTTTTTGGCAGCTATCTGAGTTTTAGTCTTAGTCTTAGTCTTTCTGACGAAAATGCTTATTAGTTTTAGTCATATTTTAGTCATTTCTGTATCTGATAGTTTTAGTCTAGTTTTAGTCGACGAAAATCAAAAAGGTTTTTGTCTAGTTTTAGTCAACGAAATTAAAAACGTTTTAGTCTAGTTTTTGTCAGGTAGGTTATATTTAAAAAAAAAAAAAAAAAAAAAGAATAACTGTCCACTAAGGAGGCCATGCTGCCGGTTACATTTGAGCATATAGGTTTGTATATGAAAACAGAAAGAAAGACTATGTTCCATTGCAAGTGAAGACAGCAGTTAATGGTGAGGGGAGTGCATTGCATTGTCTTGTATTATAATCATGTGGCACCTGAAAGTTTCATTTTGTTGTTTTATTATATTGTGTATCTTTTCTTTACCTGCCAAGGGACTGCTGATGCTAATTAGCTTACTAATGACAATTCAACATGTTGCTATATGTTCATTAATATGTACTGTCCCTGTCAAATAAAAAAGTTTGAAGATAGAATAAATTTTAAAGCTTCTCATAAAAATACTTAATGCAAAAACGTTTTTGACACACAAACCATCAATTTATTGCAAAATTAAGGTAAAATATAGGGCTGCAAATATCTTAAATTACTAACCATTTGGGAGTCGAAACAGCCGGCTCTTTAGGAACCGACTCAAAAGAGCCGATTCTTTAGGAACCGACTCAAAAGAGCCGACTCTTTGGGAACCGAATCAAAAAGACCGGCTCTCTGAAAAGAGACTAACTTCCCACCGTTTGAACAGCGCAGCCAAGCAGCTGCGCGTCTGACCGCAGGTGTTCACCAGAGTCCCTCAGCAGTTCAGATACCCGACGGTAACACGCAAAAACGCTGTTTAGCAGATAGAAATGACAAAGATTAATATCATGGTTACGGTGTGGGCGGATATTTATGTAGTTCGGGCGGGTGGCGGTGAGAATATGTTTCTTTTTCGTTGGACAGACGCGTTTTAAACATCTAACGTTGGGATCGTTTCCAGATCAGGCAGAGACAGAGGCACTGCAGGTAATGAGAACAGCGAACACTGTTACAACCAGGGATGATGATCTTTTATGCTGGAATCTCTGAATCAAATAGATAAAGCCCCTACGTGGCAAAATGACAGAGACTGCTGTGAATTTAAGATATTAATGTGTGACATGCGGGTCAGGTTTGACAGGAAGAGCCGCGGTTCGCGGGTCTCGGTTCGGGCGGATGCGAGTAAGGATGCAACTACTTTTTAACTTTTGACAGACAGATTAATGCAGAATAGGTAGACATTTCCTGCATTATGAACGTCTGACAGACCGGAGATTCAGATTTTCGTCCAGTCTCGTCTCGTCAATGAAAATTTACACACGTCCCGTCATGTTTTAGTCATCAAAGAGACATGTTTAGCTCGTCATCGTGTCGTCATCGTCATGAAAAAAAGGGGCGTCAACGAAATGATTTCGTCATCGTCACCGTTAACGAAAACAACACTGTTTCAGTCTACATCCAATATGAGCATTGATTCCTTCTGATCACATATATTGTTATTTGTATGTTTGTCTAACTGTCTCTTCAGGCTGTGGATGTGTGGTCTCTCAGAGAGAAGCTGTGAAGCTCTGTCCTCAGTCCTCAGCTCCCAGTCCTCCAGTCTGACACAACTGGACCTGAGTAACAACGACCTGCAGGATTCAGGAGTGAAGCAGCTGTCTGGTGGACTGAAGAGTCCAAACTGCAAACTGGAAACTCTCAGGTCAGGATTCATCAGACTGAGTTTTATTAATGAGCAACAGAACACCTGTAGAAGGTGTTTGGATGATGTCAGTTTGGATGATGTCTCTCATTGGACATCTTTCAGCACAGAAACTGAGCTGAACCTGGAACCTGTCCTGCATCCTCAACCTGAAAGAATGTGGAAAGTTTCTCATTCTCCTTTATTTTCACTATTTTACTAAACAGAAACTTCCAGATCCTCAAAAACTAAACTAAGAACAAATAATAAGACATTGGATAAATATTGGGGGGGGGGGGGGGGGGGGTTCTGGAGAAGATGCAGACAGTTTGCTCATTTCTGTTTCCAAAGTTGCTGTTGACTCAAGTCCATCACCTGCATGGTATCAAAGTTCCAGAGAAATTCATCTTCCATTCTCTGTAATCTGGAGCAATGAACAGACATCTGCAGCGTAACCATGGCAACCACTTGATGACTTTACTGTTCAATCATTAGTTCCACAAACTTTTTCTGAATTTCTTGTTCCAGATGAGAAAAGAGGCTAATTGTCCTGGAAAATGCTGGAAACAGCAGTGTATGATTAGCTTGACTAAAGCAGCATAAAAAGCAGCATCTAAGCAGAAAGCAGCTTTCTATAGTTTCACCATGACTGAGATCCAGAAAAGAGAAGCACATGAACATTTGTGTCTTTGTTTTAGTCCTGAATCTACAGCCAGTTTTCTGCATGTGACAGCTGAAGTTGCAGATGCTTCAGTTCCTGTAGTGTCTCTGCTGGAAGCTGAACATGGGACATTTGTCCCAAACTGAGTCATGAAGTCCTAAACTTGGAGCAAATGAAGACACAAAGCCAGTAATATCAGCAGTGTTGTTTTCGTTAACGGTGACGATGACGAAATCATTTCGTTGACGCCCCTTTTTTTCATGACGATGACGACACGATGACGAGCTAAACATGTCTCTTTGATGACTAAAACATGACGGGACGTGTGTAAATTTTCATTGACGAGACGAGACTGGACGAAAATCTGAATCTCCGGTCTGTCAGACGTTCATAATGCAGGAAATGTCTACCTATTCTGCATTAATCTGTCTGTCAAAAGTTAAAAAGTAGTTGCATCCTTACTCGCATCCGCCCGAACCGAGACCCGCGAACCGCGGCTCTTCCTGTCAAACCTGACCCGCATGTCGCACATTAATATCTTAAATTCACAGCAGTCTCTGTCATTTTGCCACGTAGGGGCTTTATCTATGTGATTCAGAGATTCCAGCATAAAAGATCATCATCCCTGGTTGTAACAGTGTTCGCTGTTCTCATTACCTGCAGTGCCTCTGTCTCTGCCTGATCTGGAAACGATCCCAACGTTAGATGTTTAAAACGCGTCTGTCCAACGAAAAAAAACATATTCTCACCGCCACCCGCCCGAACTACATAAATATCCGCCCACACCGTAACCATGATATTAATCTTTGTCATTTCTATCTGCTAAACAGCGTTTTTGCGTGTTACCGTCGGGTATCTGAACTGCTGAGGGACTCTGGTGAACACCTGCGGTCAGACGCGCAGCTGCTTGGCTGCGCTGTTCAAACGGTGGGAAGTTCGTCTCTTTTCAGAGAGCCGGTCTTTTTGATTCGGTTCCCAAAGAGTCGGCTCTTTTGAGTCGGTTCCTAAAGAATCGGCTCTTTTGAGTCGGTTCCTAAAGAGCCGGCTGTTTCGACTCCCAAATGGTTAGTAATTTAAGATATTTGCAGCCCTATATTTTACCTTAATTTTGCAATAAATTGATGGTTTGTGTGTCAAAAACGTTTTTGCATTAAGTATTTTTATGAGAAGCTTTAAAATTTATTCTATCTTCAAACTTTTTTATTTGACAGGGACAGTACATATTAATGAACATATAGCAACATGTTGAATTGTCATTAGTAAGCTAATTAGCATCAGCAGTCCCTTGGCAGGTAAAGAAAAGATACACAATATAATAAAACAACAAAATGAAACTTTCAGGTGCCACATGATTATAATACAAGACAATGCAATGCACTCCCCTCACCATTAACTGCTGTCTTCACTTGCAATGGAACATAGTCTTTCTTTCTGTTTTCATATACAAACCTATATGCTCAAATGTAACCGGCAGCATGGCCTCCTTAGTGGACAGTTATTCTTTTTTTTTCTTTTTTTTTTTTAAATATAACCTACCTGACAAAAACTAGACTAAAACGTTTTTAATTTCGTTGACTAAAACTAGACAAAAACCTTTTTGATTTTCGTCGACTAAAACTAGACTAAAACTATCAGATACAGAAATGACTAAAATATGACTAAAACTAATAAGCATTTTCGTCAGAAAGACTAAGACTAAGACTAAAACTCAGATAGCTGCCAAAAACAACACTGAATATCAGACAGCTGCAGTTTCTCTGAACATTTAGTTTGCCAGCAGTTCTCTGCCAGTTTCTTCATGTGTGTGTTTTCTGCAGCCTGTCAGGCTGTCTGATCACAGAGGAAGGCTGTGCTTCTCTGGCCTCAGCTCTGACCTCCAACCCTCCCATCTGAGAGAGCTGGACCTGAGCTACAACCATCCAGGAGACTCAGGAGTGAAGCTGCTGATGGCTGCACTGAAGGATCCACACAAACTCAGGTATGGAGAGCTGCTGCAGCCACAGCATGTCTGATAGAGGAGGAAGAGCTGCAGACATTTCCTCTGTCCTTCATTCAGCTCTGTCTCTTTGCTTCATGCTGGATATGAGTGGAATATGAGCAATCACACATGTAGGAGCCTTACAAACCTTGTTGTGAACTTCCACAGTTGATCAGCTCTCTGATTGGTTTCATTCATCACTTTTTGTTCTGATGCTGCTTCCAGAACTGAGATCAGGAAATAAAGCAGCTTTCATTTTCTCTCTTTAACTGATGAGAGTCTCAGTTTCAGCATCTTCTGCTGCTTTCATTGTCATGTGTGTTCAGCTTTTCTCTGGAAATGACTTATTAGGGGAGTGTCTGCATCATTCATGGCTGAAGATGAGAGTGAAATCAGGATGGTTTCCAGGAGTCAGATTCTCCAATGATGAGCATTTCTAAAAGACAAGTCAATGTTCACATGGCTTCATAAATCTGCAGCTTTCTCAGTGTGTATGAGAGCCATGTAATGTCCATGTTAGCATGCTGAAAGAGACGCTGCTGCTCTGACCCCCCTCCTCCTTTCAGGGTGGAGCCTGCTGGAGAAGCATGGTTGAGACCAGGTTTGAGGAAGTGTAAGTGTGCTTTTCACTGGATTCATCACATTCAACCATCTTCACACTGTCACATCACTCATTCATCAGTCAGCATCAAAGTGTCAATAGATCAATAACTGCAGCTGGATTGTGTTTGTTCTCCATCAGATTCCTGCAAACTCACAGTCGACATCAACACAGTGAACAGAAACCTCAAACTGTCTGACAACAACAGGAAGGTGACATATGTGGAGGAACTTCAGTCATATCCTGATCATCCAGACAGATTTGATGACTGGTGGTCTCAGCTGCTGTGTGGAAATGTTCTGACTGGTCGCTGTTACTGGGAGGTCGAGTGGAAAGGAGAGGTTTATATATCAGTGAGTTACAGAGAAATCAGAAGGAGAGGAGAATACAGAGACTGTGTGTTTGGATACAATGATCAGTCCTGGAGTCTGAGATGCACTGATGATGAAGGTTACTCTGTCAGACACAATTACAGAGAAACACCCATCTCCTCCTCCTCCTCCTCCTCTGTCTTTAACAGAGTAGCAGTGTATGTGGACTGTTCTGCTGGCTTTCTGTCCTTCTACAGAGTCTCCTCTGACTCACTGATCCACCTCCACACCTTCATCACCACATTCACTCGTCCTCTCTATGCTGGATTTGGAATCTGGTCTGCTTCTTCAGTGTCTCTGTGTTGAGTGTAACTAGTCTGATGGTGTCAGAGAAACTCTGAGTGTAGAACAGATAGTTCAGTCTGTCCATGTCTGTCTCTTTCACTCAGAAACATCTTTTCAGATTCATGGATTCCATCAGTTTCTGTCTGAAACTCTTCTAAATGATTCCTTGGAAACTTCTTCCTCTTCCAGTCCTTTAAAGATGGAAGCTGTGCTTCTTCCAGGATCCACATGTTGTTTTTCTGTCTGTTTCCAGTCAAAGCTTCACACTGAATATCAGGATGTTGTGTTCAGTTCATGTTCAGCTGCAGTTAGTTTCACTTCATGATGCTGGAAATGAAAATCCTCCCAGTATTTCACTCTTAGTTTCTTTGCTTCATTCTGTCTTTATTTGGACTTTCGGACATTTTCACATGTTGAATTTTTCATTTTTTGACTTTTTGCCTCTTTATTCACCACAATCTTCATTTTTCATTCTGTCTCCAAATGTTTGACTTTAGATGTGAAATGTAGACTCTTAGGGCCTGATTTACAAAGACTCCAAATTGCGAGTCTAATGTCTTTGCCTCGCAAAAAAAATAGCGTGCGCTGTCATTTTAGCGTTTGCGGGTGATCTACAAAGATTACACGCGCAATCTGTAACAGGCGCAAACAGCAGGATTTAAATGAGGATTTAGCGTGCGCTCTCCCTGCGCCACGGAAAGTTCAGAAGAGCATGTGGTAAATGAAATTAATCCTGATAGAGAGATGTTAGTTTCAGAGATATAATGAGGCAAATAAAAAACAGAATATAAGATAAATATGAAGAGTTCATTTGCAAAAAAAGACAAATGCCATTTAGAAAAAACGGAGTTAACTGCTTTTGCAAATAAACTCTTCATTTACTTTTTGAATATTTTCAGAAAATCAAGCTCACGTGAAGTGGAGGGTTTTAATGATGTAAAATGGAGATATGGCGTTTGTACCCAACACCAACAAAAGCAGTTAACTCCGTTTTTCCACAGTGGCGTTTGTCTGTTTTTGCAAATGAACTCTTCATAATAACTATAAATAAAAATAATGCAGCAGGTTTCTCTGTGGATCGTAAGAAGAGGCCAGTTTAAGGACATGGATAAGGACATGGATAAGGACATGGATAAGGACATGGATAAGGACACGCTGTTGAAGATGATCTGATATTACGCACAGACTGCGCGCTCTTTGGCACAATGCCAGGCGCGGGACCTGCGTAATTGCCCCCCACCCCACGCAAAACTCAGTAAAAAAATAGTATCATTAGTTTGTGCGACGTTACTGGTTATTTTCACTGAGTTTTTTGTGGGGTGGGGGCCAACTTTACGCAGGAAAGCAACCTCAGAACAGCAGCAGCAGTCGCTGCGTGTGGAGGAGCAGGAGATGATTTTAATTTAAAAATATGCCATTGGCAAAAAGTAAAAGAAAATAAAAAGACATAAATAATGTCAGCTTTAAATACCATGATGCTGCAGCTGCAGATGTTCTGGTTCATGTCTAGAATAACCGTGTTTAACAGTGATGTCGATTGTTTTTTAATTAAATAATGAAAACTTGACGTGTCGCCTGAACACATCATGAGAAATGATTCTGACCCGATGTCTGCAGTCCTGCAGCAGAACCGGTTCTGACCCGATGTCTGCAGTCCTGCAGCAGAACCGGTTCTGACCCGATGTCTGCAGTCCTGCAGCAGAACCAGTTCTGACCCGATGTCTGCAGTCCTGTGTGCAGCATTCTTTCAGCCATCAGTGCGTAAAGCTGCCAGTTATACCTGCTTTTAGACATGCTAAATTACACGCAATCTTTTGCCCCCGCTTTCCTTTGAACAGTTGATAGATCACATTGCGCGTGTTAAACTGAGGTTTTGCATAGTCTCCTCCCAATATTTTGCGCCTTCTGGCAGAAACGCCCATGTGAAGATGTTGATGGTGAAATGATGGTCTATGTGTGGAGAATAAATGGTGTATTTTCTGGGAGGTGGCTGCTTGTTTCAGCAGGACCATGTCAGACCTCATCTGTCTCCTATTGAAAATGTTTGAGGCATCATGAAGAGGACAATCAGACTGTTGAGCAGCTGAAATCTTGGATTCAGCAGGAATGGACACAGATTCCTGAGGAAAACTAAAACAATCAGGATCCTCAGCTCATTAAAAGGAAGCTGATGGAACACAATGGAAACACGACTCTATCCAACTTCTACTGAGTGTGTTGCTGCAGCACATTCTACTTTTTCTATTTTCTCACCACCATCAAGTGAAGATGATGAAGATCAGTTATTTGGACTTTCTGTTAAATAAAAGATCAAATTAATTCCAGATTGAAGTTTTTTTATTATTCAAATGATCAATCGATCAATCATGGATGGACAATATTTTTTTTGAGTGTTTAGTTGAAAGTTTGACAATTTCAGAAAATCTTTTGCAGATGTATTTTACTCTGCTCATCTTTCCAGGTTGTAATTTTGCTACTTTTTTACATTGTTTTTTTAAATGAGCTCCATTGAAATGTTTATTTCTATTAGATTTAGTTTTATATGTTGATAATTAAATGTGTGTAAATATATAAACTCATAAGAAATCTGCAGCTTGATGAGATTTTCTGCTTGTGTATAGATTTTGATGACCTGTAACATTTTGGAGAATTTTAGGATTATTTACAAACAGATTATCATACTTATTATTCTTATTATATGTCATTAATTTGAATACTGTTTAAACTCTATAAAATGAAAAAATGTAAAAAGAAAATCAGTTTCATCTTGAAAATAAATGTCTTTAATAAAAAGGCTGTTTTCTCAGATTTGTGTTTGAATTGTTTTTTCACAAAAATATTCAAATGTTAAAAACTCAAGAATCAATAAAGATAGAAAATATGTTTTTATTATGTTTGGACATTTAGGTTCTGCTCCTTCGTTTGACACATGCAGTGTTATCACACTCCAAACACATTTTCAGTGGTTCTTCAAAGATTAGTGAATATGATCAAAAACACTGGTGCTGGCTGGCAACTCCTTCACAAATCTCTGGCAGGGAAAGAGTTAAGCTCTGAGTCTGTGGACAAAAAGGGGAAAACTGTCATCAAGGCACCGTGATATTAAGCACATTAAATATGAGAGCCAAACTTTGTCTCTAACTCTTATGACATAAGTTTCTTCCATTCTTCTCAGAATGATGTGAGCAGATTCAGATGTGAGAAGTTTCTTGCTGGATGCTGCTGGATTTTGTCCTTTGAGCCTCCTGCAGAACATAAATGCTCCATTACAGCACGAATGACATTCCTGGACTTTCAGCTACAATATCTGGGAGCTGCATTCTCTGGATGTGACACTGTGAGTGTGATGCATAGGGGGAGGGGGGGGGACCAAAGCTTCTAAAAAGCTTATTTCCCAGAGACAATACATCAGCCTTGTTGCGGCGTAAACTTTTCAACATCTTACCAAGCCTCGCTGCAGGCTAAGACATGGGTGTAATTGAAGACGCGTCATATCAATACTCACTGTGGACTTTATTGCCTATTTCACAAGTTCAGAAAAAACAACACTTACTTCTTTGTCGTATTTCATTTTACCGTGTAAAGGCATTTCCATTTCCAACAGGAATGATCTTAACTGTCAACTGAAATACGACAATGAAGTAAGTGTTGTTTTTTCTGAACTTGTGAAATAGGCAATAAAGTCCACATGGAGTGTTGATATGACGCGTCTTCAATTACACCCATGTCTTAGCCTGCAGCGGCGCTTGGTAAGATGTTGAAAAGTTTACGCCGCAACACTTTGTCAACAGAAACACCCAAAGTGCCACCCACAAGCCAGATGCCACCACACCCACAGATGACATCACTCTAGGGCAAGCAAGAAAAACATGGCTCCTACATACCATCCCCAAATTATGTCATAGAAATAATTCACCACCATTAGTGCAGAAAACAGACAGCTAAAAAAGGGCCATTAATTTTCATTTCAAGTCCAAGTAAAGTCTTCACAAAGTGCATAGCTGAAAATGTTAAAAGACAACACAGTTCAAGTTCATGTCCATATACAACATATCCAGTTATTCACTGCCCCTCTGCTTTCTGCAGGAGGCAGATGTTGGTTACCAGATGATCCAGACAGCTGCCTTTAGTCTTGATCCAAAACACTCCACACAAGTCTGTTTTTGTCCTGCACAGCATCCACAATTTGTCCTGTAATTCATGCATTGCAGGGTACCATATCATCCACCAGAGTCACAAGGTTTCCTTTTCCAGGATTCCACTTCTGTCACTCCTGCAGTCCAGAAGGATGCTCCCTCATCCAGCGTTTCCAGAACAAAGTCAACATGTACAGGACTTGCTTCCAGGCCACCACAGTCAAAAAACCACCTGAGGTTTTTTTCTTTTTGGGATGATACACCCCCTGATGGGATAAATACAACACCCTTCCATCACAATGGATCAGCTGATCAGTTGGAGCTCTTTCAGCATAACCATCAGTCAGCATCTCAGACATGATTGCAACATGGTCAGAGCAATATGATGAATATTTATTCAAGAGTTTCAGATTCAGCACACGCTGTTCCACAACTGTCCTGTTATTTGGTATTTTGATGCAACTTTGTTTCAACGGCAAACAGACTGCATAATGACCATTGGTGAGCTTAGACTGTGAGACAAAGTCAAAGAGCTCATTCTCCTTCAATAAGCCAGATTTTTTATGCTGTGAAGTTTCTGGAAAATCCATCCTGAGCTGCTTCGTCCATGGCTCATCGAGCCTGACCACAGAAATTTGATTCACTGTGATGTCTGGTTGTACACAATGATCACTGATGTGACAGTGTCCTCGGAGTGGACCATTTACTGTCCAACCTAGGATGGTCTTAATTGCATAGGGACCCCCATGCTCTCCTCGAATCACCTCCCACGGCTCTAAAGCCTGAGGTACATTGGTGCCAATCAGAGGGTCCACGTCTGCACTGATTTTTGGGAGTTTTAGGTGTCTCAAGTACGGCCATCTTTGAAGATCTTTTGAGTGTGGAATATTACCTCGATCAACCGGTATGCTTCTTTGAGTAAAAATCTGAGGTAAGCTACAAAAATGGTCAGAATTAAGCCCAGCAACTTCCAGATCTGACAACATGTAACTGTTCACCACTTTCTTCTGTCCCATAGTTCTAAGAAGAATCCCTGTTTTCTTCCCTGTAACATTAAGCTGATTCATTAACCGCTCTGTACAAAATGAAGCCGTGCTTCCTGGATCCAAAAATGCATGTGTAACAAAAATCTCATTTCCATTTTTAGATTTCACCTGAACAGGCAAAACGGAGAGTATACAGTCCCAGATCACCAGTTCCTGTCAAACCACTGGACTGAACAGAGACCATGGCACTTTCTTTTTCCATATCTGAGCCATCCTTGGCCTGAGTTGAACTCCTTTGGGTTTCTTTGGAATGAACGTGCAGCAACGTGGGATGTCTAAGATTGCAAACTCTACATGTCAAACGTTTGTTACAATTTCTACTCATGTGCCCAAAGCACAGACATCCAAAACACATTCCTTTTTCCTTCAAAAAGGACATCTTTTCACTTTGTGTCCTTTTATCCAAAAGAAGACAAACATCCAAAGAATGCCCAGCTCCACAAAACAAGCACATTTTCATTTGTGAGATCACACTGGTCTCCGTAGGTATTACAGAGGTGGCAAAAGAACTGTTTCTAGCTTTTATGACAGTTTGAGATTTGTCCATCTTAGTTTCTCTCCCTTTTGTGACAGGTGCTTCCTGTAAGCTTCCAAAAATAGGGTCACTTATTATCTTGACTTGCCTCTACAATATCATAAAATGTGTCTCTTTGACCAAGTTTCTCCTGAATATCACATGCAACATTTCTCCACTGATCTCGCCACTTATAGGGAAGTTTCTTAACAATAGTTTGCATGTTTGCAGGCACATTCAAGTCACCTACACAAACCCCCATAGTGTTACAACATTCTCGCAAAAATAGGCTATAGGCCTGTAAAGCTTCAATATCTTTAGATTTAATCATTGGCCACAAGAGCACCTTGTTATAACGAAGTCTGCATTTGAAAACTCTAAAAGTTGTTCAGATGATCCTGTATGACTCCTGATTAAAGAACCAGAGGAACAGGTTTAAGTGATCGATCACCGACAGAGTTCGAGTCTCCGTTGGGCGCCTGATCCGGTTAGAGTCCGGTCATCCGGTGGGTTGGAATACCCCGGGGAGAAATATTTAAAGTTGTACTTCCATGGTCATTTCATTAATATTTCTGTGTTCTCCATTATTATTGAATGCATTCTGCATCGTTTCTGTTTAAAAAAACCTTCTGGTATCTTTGTATCCAGCTGTATTTGTATACTAGAACAGAGGCTTGTGGTCCAACGGCAGCTTTTCCGGGTCCTTCTCATGAATTTCCGTCTGATTGGCTGCCTCCCATCAGTGTATGAAGGAAGCTCCGCCCTCCGCTCTTATTTTGTTACAGACAGGAAATAGAGCCGACAAACAAGTTTGTTCCGCCATGCTAACAAACAGTTAGCTAATTAGCTTCTCAACTCCGAAGCTACAGTCGTGCCGTCTTTACTTAAGATACTTAAGATAGAAACCCCACGTGGGATACGCTATTTGCAATGTGACGTAGAAGTGCGAGGCTGTTCCCGATTCGCTCTTTTCTTCGTATTGTTTCTCTGATGAGAAAGCACAGCCGACTGGGGGGAACGCAACGCTAGCAAGTCAGCATGTGTAAGTAAACAAGGGGAAACCCTCCGTACTTCAGAAGGAGCAAGTTAAACGGGTTTTCAGTGGAAGTTACTCAGTAACCAAGGGGTTAAACTTTGCATGGTGTTCCTCCGAGGCTGCTCGGGAAGTTGGTCCAAGTGGAGACAAAGATTTTTAAAGAATGAAGTAAGTTATAATCCCTTCTGATCGTAAGATTTAGTAAAGTTAAGCTAATTAGACTAAAACCCGAGGCATAGGTGTGAGAAGTAGGTCCGTGTAGATTTAGAGTCTTGAGGACACAGGACAGAGTTTTTTCAGTTGCTGCTGTGAAATGACCCCCTCCCAGTTAGCCGAGCCGCATCACTGTCCAGAAAAGACCCTCATCATAGAACCTAGTTTTATCCTTTGGCTCTCAGCGCGAGACTCTGTTTTAGTGTTTTGTGGTAATTGTTGTTTTTACTTGGCTTTATTAGGTTTAAATAATTTTTACTTATTTAATTTAATTGTTTTATTCTTTTGAAAGTGTTGTGTTAGGTTTTTAGAGGAGGTGGAGGCACAGCACGTTGTCTCTACTGTGGTTTTAAAGGGCATGTGAATAACGTTGGTCGGGTGATGGAATCTTATTTTTGAATTAAATTAACTTATAGAATCATATGCTTCGGTCTGAAATAAGTTTTAACTTTCCCTCGGAGTAATGGTATAAAGTTGTTGCAGTTTCAGAGGGCATGAACAACAGGGATTGAATCTTGGAGAATTGCTTCCTATCAGTTTCTGTTAGGTGTTTGACTGCCTTTGTCATGTTTACACTTCAGAGGGAGTGGTTGAGAAATTCTGTCAGTTTGGACATGAGAGTGGCACCAGGAGTGTGAAGGACTGTAAAAGGAGATAAAATCGCAGTCATATGCAGTCATGATGTGATGAATGACATAGAACCAACATGACATGTTTACTGTTTGTGCCGCTGTTCAATCCCAGACTCATACTGTATGTGGAGGACCATGTTGTCTCAGTACTAAACATAATGGATTGACTAAGGTACAATTAAAACTCTGCATTCTAGGGAATAGAGGATTTAACTTGGGAAGAAGTGAAAATGCATCTAACAATGGGACAACAATTTAATTGGTTTACGCCAAGATGAGAAATCAAGTCTTAATAATGTAGCATTGGTTATTGTCTTTGTTATGGCATACGTTTTTCTTTGCATCATAGCAATTTCCTTCTTTGTTTTAAGGTGGCAGATGGAGTTCCAGGAAAAAAATGTATAGTTTCAACCACCTCATGAATTTGGTCTGAGGAAGAGACAACTAAAATTAGAGGTGACAAGGTGACATAATGTGGTTTGGAGTGGATTCAAAGTGATAATCTCTACAGTGCTAGGATTTTCCAGTTTATATTTTCTGTTATTCTCTCGGTGTGACCTCTCCCACAAAAGTAACAGTGAGCAAACAAATTAAGACTTTTAAACAAAAGGTTTGTCGGTAACTTAACCGAGTAGATGAGGAAGGGAAAAATGTGTAGATAATAGGTTTATAGATCTGCACCTTATTTGCAGGATAACATGGCTGGCTGCACTTCTAACAAAGTTTAGTATTTATGGTATTACTTAAAAATAATTTCTGAAGAAGCACAGTAGGATTAGGATAGTTCCTGCTGTGCAGGCTGAGCTTCATGTGGTATGACAATGATGTTTTTTCTATGGGGAGGAAATGGAGAAGTGAGCGTGTGGTTTTAAGGGGCTATAGGACGTAACAAAACCTCAAAAGGGGGATATTTTGGGTCATCCTCTGAAGGTCAGGGTGCTCCCTGCCTTTACGTCTTAACATGTTTCCATCTGTTTATCAGCCTTTAATATTTTCAGTTAAAAAGTTAGATTAAGGGGGGTGGCTGGTAAATACTTTTCCTTTTGTGGGGCTGGCGAAGCATTGGGAAGAGGAGGACTATGTTGCAGAGTCTGGTCAGCTAATCTGATCAGAAGTTAGGAAAGTGGGGCTGTGCTGGAAGGGTTCGGGTTCAGTTTGCTAATTCACACGTCTCTGGCAATGTTTATTATTTCCACGCTCCTGTGCAACAAAGGAATAAGCTTGCGGCGCTACTGTAAAGCAATGAAGAAAGCTTGCACATTTTGCAGACATAAAGGGTCTGTAAAATACGCAATGAAGTAACTGCTTACAGATCACACCTAAATTGGGGACACCTGGTGGTGCTGCATTTCTGACTTCGGTGGTTGTCAACAGTTTTGGGGGGCTGTCTGCGAGTGCTGATGATAAATGTGGCACAGTGCAGGTTTTATGTTCCTCACTCAGTGTTGGTTGTCATGATGAAATCATGACAAAAGGGGGAAGAGTGATACTTGGTTGGATTAATGAAATGTATGGGAAATAAGGCCTGGACTTTTCCAGCAGAGCCAAAAGGGAATATCGTATTGAAACAGTGTAACAGACACACTCTCATACTTCTCTTTCCAAGGTTTTGGCATGTCTCCCAGAGTTCTGACCATACGGTAAAGTAGCCAGTATAAAGCAGCCATGTTTAGTCATGAAAGGATTCTTTTCCTTTAGGTACAGGTAGGTAGGTGTTATAAGATAGTTCATTAATCAAGTCATTATTTTTATGGGGAGGACACAGTGTGTTGATGATTAACTAACTTGGAGTAAACACAGGGGGAGATTTTCCTACCGGACATGAGAGCTACAGTATATTGAAATTGGTGTTTTATATACATGGAGTCACGGGTTGAACAAGTATATAATCGGTTCTTTTAGGGGGTTTAGAATTGTTTTGGAGTTGTATAGAGTAATATATATAATATATTTTGGAAGACAGAGGAGGGGTTGTTGTCAACCTAGAGTGAAGAAATTGGGCAGTCATAGGGTTTATTTGACAAGTGAACTATTGTAAGGTTTTATTTTAACTATTTTGAGGGAGGTTTTATTCTTGTATACTGAATGTCATTTCCTGTATTTTCAGCTGGCCACACCAGTAAGGGAGCAATACATGAGGTTTTGTCAAGGAATACGGTGGTTCATTTTAGTATTTTTTTTTAGCTATTATTATGGATGGATTTGTAGCTGTCTAGGATAGAAAGAATGAAGAACAACGAGGCTTGGAAGGTACCAAGAAAATTTTAAGGTTTTCTGAAGTCTGTAGACAGAGCAGATCAGTGACGTGAGAGAATGAATGATGCTGAAAAGTGAGAATGCTGTCGGTATGTGGATCATTAACATTATCAGCTCACTAGTGGAACGTCCCGATCTGAAGACCCCGGGGGAGACCCAGGACACGCTGGAGGGACTACGTCTCCCGGCTGGCCTGGGAACGCCTCGGGATCCCCCCGGATGAGCTGGCGACTGTGGCCGGGGTGAGGGAAGTCTGGGCTTCCCTGCTTAGGCAGCTGCCCCCGCGACCCGATCCCGGATAAGCGGAAGAAGACGGTACGGTACGGTAAAGCTCCAAGCCATGCAGAGCAACCATTCAATGATATTTCATGTAATAAACAGGAATGTTATTATGTATACAGACGTCCACTGGTTCCTTTCACATCCTGGATCGCTTCCAGTCTCCCCTCCTCACACGCTTACCAGAGGAGGATCCTTTCCTTTTGTATAACACCCTGAAATGTGAGATACACCCTAATCTCTGGTCCCAGTGGGACGTGCCTGGAACACCTCACCAGGGAGGCGTCCAGGAGGCATCCTGACCAGATGCCCGAGCCACCTCATCTGGCTCCTCTCTATACGGAGGAGCAGCGGCTCTACTTTGAGTCCCTCCCAGATGACCGAGCTCCTCACCCTATCTCTAAGGGAGAGCCCGGCCACCCTGCGGAGGAAACTCATTTCGGCCGCTTGTACCCGCGATCTCGTTCTTTCGGTCATGACCCACAGCTCATGGCCATAGGTGAGGGTAGGAACGTAGATGGACGGTAAATCCAGAGCTTCCCCTTCTGGCTCAGCTCCTTCTTCACCACGACGAACCGATGCAGAGTCCGCATCACTGCAGACGCCCCACCGATCCGTCTGTCCATCTCCCGCTCCATTTTTCCCTCACTCGTGAACAAGACCCCGAGATACTTAAACTCCTCCACCTGGGGCAGGACCTCACTCCCGACCCAGAGAGGACACTCCACCCTTTTCTGGGCGAGGACCATGGTCTCGGATTTGGAGGTGCTGATTCTCATCCGGGCCGCTTCACACTCGGCTGCAAATCGCCCCAGTGAGAGCTGGAGATCACGGCCCGATGACGCCAACATAACCATGTCATCTGCAAACAGCAGAGACCCGATCCTGAGGCCACCAAACCGGATACCCTCAACACCTCGGCTGCGCCTAGAAATCCTGTCCATGAAGGTTATGAACAGGATGGGTGACAAAGGGCAGCCTTGGCGGAGTCCAACTCTCACCGGGAATGGATCTGACCTACAGCCGGAAATGCGGACCAAGCTCTGGCACCGGTCGTACAGGGACCAGACAGCTCGAACAAGGGGGTCCGGCACCCCGTACTCCCGGAGCACACCCCACAGGAATCCCCGGGGGACACGATCGAACGCCTTCTCCAAGTCCACAAAGCACATGTAGACTGGTTGGGCGAACTCCCATGCCCCCTCCAGGATCCTGAAGAGGGTGTAGAGCTGGTCCACTGTTCCACGACCAGGACGAAAACCACACTGCTCCTCCTCAATCCGAGGTTCGACTATCCGACGGACCCTCCTCTCCAGTACCCCTGAATAGACTTTACCAGGGAGGCTGAGAAGTGTGATCCCCCTGAAGTTGGTACACACCCTCTGATCCCCCTTCTTGACAGTCTGCCAGCCCAGAGGCACTGCCCCCGATGTCCACGCGATGCTGCAGAGGCGTGTCAGCCAAGACAGCCCCAGAGCATCCAGAGCCTTAAGAAACTCCGGTCGGATCTCATCCACCCCAGGGGCCTGGCCACCGAGGAGCTTTTTGACTACCTCGGCGACCTCAGCCCCAGTGACAGGAGAGTCCACCCCTGAGTCCCCAAACTCTGCTTCCTCCTCGGAAGATGTGTTGGTGGGATTGAGGAGGTCTTTGAAGTATTCCTTCCACCGGCCCATGACGTCCCGAGTCGAGGTCAGCAGCCCACCATCCCCACTGTACACAGTGTTGACGGTGCACTGCTTCCCCCTCCTGAGCCGCCGGATGGTGGACCAGAAACGCCTCGAAGCCGTCCGGAAGTTGTTCTCCATGGCCTCACCGAACTCCTCCCATGTCCGAGTTTTTGCCTCAGCGACCGCCAGAGCCGCGCTCCGCTTAGCCCGCCGATACCTGTCAGCTGCCTCAGGAGTCCCACAGGCCAGGAAGGCCCGGTAGGACTCCTTCTTCAGCTTGACGGCATCCCTCACCGCTGGTGTCCACCAGCAAGTTCGGGGGTTACCGCCACGACAGGCACCGACGACCTTACGGCCACAGCTCCGACTAGCAGCCTCAGCAATAGAGGTGCGGAACGTAGCCCATTCCGACTCGATGTCCCCCACCTCCCTCGGAACATGGGTGAAGCTCTCCCGGAGGTGGGAGTTAAAGCTCTCCCTGACAGGGGACTCAGCCAGACGTTCCCAGCAGACCCTCACGACACGTTTGGGCCTGCCAGGTCTGACCAGCATCCTCCCCCACCATCTGAGCCCACTCACCACCAGGTGGTGATCAGTGGACAGCTCCGCCCCTCTCTTCACCCGAGTGTCCAGGATAAGGGGCCGAAAGTCCGATGACACGACTACGAAGTCGATCATAGAACTGCGGCCTAAGGTGTCCTGATGCCAGGTGTAAATGTGGACACTCTTGTGCCTGAACATGGTGTTTGTTATTAACAATCCATGACGAGCACAGAAGTCCAACAACAAAACACCACTCAGGTTCAGATCAGGGGGGCCGTTCCTCCCGATCACACCCCTCCAGGTCTCACTGTCGTTGCCCACGTGAGCATTGAAGTCCCCCAGCAGAACAATGGAGTCCCCGGAGGGCGCGCTTTCCAACACGCCGTCCAAGGACTCCAGAAAGGGTGGGTACTCTGAACTGCCGTTCGGTGCATAGGCACAAACAACAGTAAGGACCCGTCCCCCCACCCGGAGGCGGAGGGAGGCTACCCTTTCGTCCACTGGGGTGAACCCCAACGCACAGGCGGTGAGCCGGGGGGCATTGAGTATGCCCACACCCGCTCACCGCCTCTCGCCGGGAGCAACTCCAGAGTGGAACAAGGTCCAGCCCCTATCGAGGATGGTGTTCCCAGAGCCCGAGCTGTGCGTCGAGGTGAGTCCAACTATATCTAGTCGGAACCGCTCGACCTCCTGCACCAGCTCAGGCTCCTTTCCAACCAGAGAGGTGACATTCCACGTCCCTAGAGCTAGCTTCTGCAGCCGGGGGTCGGACCGCCAGGGTCTCCCCCGTCCTCGGCCGCCGCCCAACTCACATTGCACCCGACCCCTATGGCCCCTCTCGCGGGTGGTGGGTCCACAAGAAGGGGGGCCCATGTCGTCCTTTCGGGCTGAGCCCAACCGGGCCCCATGAGCAAAAGCCCGGCCACCAGGCTTGGAGCTCTATCAGTATTAATTCTGGATTGTTTTCCTTTGTTTTCAGATTTGGCCAGCCGTACCTCCTGATCCCACTTTCTCATTCAGCCAGAACGCAGAAGGGAAAAAAGAAAAACAGACTTCCTCCCCAGCGACCTCACTTTACCTACAGTAGAATCACAGCGATCTGCTGGTCTTATTAGCGGCGTAGCGACTTTAGGTTGATATATATATTAGACATGACTTATTTTCTATTAAGGTTCAAAAAGTTATGACACTGGATCATATTCTGTTGCTGTGAAGGTGATTGGGGACATATAACTAACTGTCTTGATGCTTGGACTGTTTGGGATTATTTTTAGAGAAAAGGGGGACATATCTCTGGGGTCTGGGTTAGGTTAAGGTTTATTAAATGAATTAGAAATTTTTTTTTGGGGGGGGGGTTCTTCATGGGGAAGACCCGTGATAAGATAAGGATAAGATAAGGACCCGGCCGGTCCTTCCTAGTAGATTGATTAATTAATGAGCATTCTGTCTGGCTGGATGATATATCTGGGGGCTGGAGAAGGTGGGCTATTTCTCTTTTTTCTCTATTCATTTTGCTGCTTATTTACTTGTCTGCAGGGACAAGTTCATTTCACCAGAGCATGAGAAGCATGTGACATCTAACTGTTGGATTGTAGAACTCTGATTTTATGCTTAACCTTTATCTGAACTAAAGGTTGCAAAACATCGTGTATGTGATCCATTTGTGTTTCTGACTAAACTATTTTTATTTTCTGGTCACAATATTGCCCTGAACAGAGCAAATAATGTAATATTTCACAACATCTCCCAGAGAACAGCCGAGTGGCTAGCTTGCTAGCTTCCCAGTAAAGCAGAGGAACCACACTTCTTAAAAGTGATAAAAATCTCACTTCAAACTTCTTCTGTGGTGTAAAACATGGTCACTGCAAACACCATCACCTCCATGACTTGATCCACATCTGTTTTATCCTTCTTCTTTTTTTTTTGTTTTATTCTTCTTAAGAGCAAACAGCGGCAGAGATAAGAGAAGTGAGCAGCTACGTTCATCTACACTGTGAGACACTTACGGCGAGTTGCGAACGCGTGCATGTGCGCATGGGTAGGGTGAGAGGGGGACAAACAGCAATTGAGTGTGATGGAGATGATAATCATTCAATCAATCAGCACGGGCTGTGAGCAGTCCCATCCTTTCATTGGATGGGGTTTTTGTCATTCCTGTCCGTTCCACAGGTCATTAATCTTTTAAATTTTTTGTGTCAGAACATTTTATTAGTTGACTGCAATTGGGGTGTGAAGAAGACGAAGCAATATAGTAAAATATGCTCTTGGAAAACATCATCCACCCCGCCTTTAATGAGAGTTAACTATACGTATCCATTTTAAGCTGTAGCATGGATATGTACAGTATCGTGTCAGATTAATGAGTATTCACCAATGTTTACTGTGTTTTTTTGGGAATGAAATTCAGTGTTTTCCCTGCGGTGACAGCATGTCATTCCTCCTCTGCTCTAAGTGTGTCCAATTGCTGCCCGATACAAACACACTGATATCAGTGGACTGTCAGCAGCCATCTTCATGAAATAAATGTTTGTGATCTTCTCATTCATTTATTACCACAATTAAAGTTTTTCACTGTTGTATGAAAACTCAAGAAATGGGCAAGTCCTTCCAAATTTACTTGTTATTAAGAAAAAAGTCAGATTATCCTTTGTTGTAATTACACATGTACAGAAAAGAAAAGCACCCTGGCAGTTGGTCTACTGGTGGTGTTTACCCAGATTAGTCTATAAATAAGAGCCCAGATCTCCAACAGCAGCTTGGCCATAGATGTGTTAGATTATGTCACTGAAACAACTTCTTTACTGAAACCAAAGAAGCAGGAATCTGCAGCTTTGAAGCCTTCCAGGTGGTCTTTATCTTTGATGGTCTGGATGAGTGTCGACTTCCTCTGGACTTCAATAAAACTCAAGTCCTAACCGACCCTAGGAAGTCCACCTCAGTGGATGTGCTGCTGACAAACCTCATCAGGGGGAAACTGCTTCCCTCTGCTCACCTCTGGATAACCACATGACCTGCAGCAGCCAATCAGATCCCTCCTGACTGTGTTGGCATGGTGACAGAAGTCAGAGGCTTCACTGACCCACAGAAGGAGGAGTACTTCAGGAAGAAGTTCAGACATAAGAAGCAGGCCAGCAGGATCATCTCCCACATGAAGACATCACGCAGCCTCCACACCATGTGCCACATCCCAGTCTTCTGCTGGATCACTGCTACAGTTCTGGAGGATATACTGGAAACCAGAGAGGGAGGAGGGCTGCCCAAGACCCTGACTGAGATGTACATCCACTTCCTGGTGGTCCAGACCAAAGTCAAGAAGGTCAAGTATGATGGAGGAGCTGAGACAGATCCACACTGGAGTCCAGAGAGCAGAGAGATGATGGAGTCTCTGGGAAAACTGGCTTTTGATCAGCTGCAGAAAGGAAACCTGATCTTCTATGAATCAGACCTGACAGAGTCTGGCATCGATATCACAGCAGCCTCAGTTTACTCAGGACTGTTCACACAGATCTTTAAAGAGGAGAGAGGACTGTACCAGGAGAAGGTGTTCAGCTTTGTCCATCTGAGTGTTCAGGAGTTTCTTGCTGCTCTTCATGTCCGTCTGACCTTCATCAGGTCTGGAGTCAACCTGCTGGAAAAAGGACAAACAGTTTCTGCATGGTTGAAGTAATTCTACAAACCAGATCTAAGACGTCTCCATCAGAGAGCTGTGGACGAGGCTTTACAGAGTCCAAATGGACACCTGGACTTGTTCCTCCGCTTCCTCCTGGGTCTTTCACTGCAGACCAATCAGAGGCTCCTACAAGCCCTGCTGACACAGACAGGAAGTAGCTCACAGACCAATCAGGAAACAGTTGAGTACATCAAGGAGAAGATCAGTAAGAATGTGTCTGCAGAGAGAATCATGAATCTGTTCCACTGTCTGAATGAACTGAATGATGCTTCTCTAGTGGAGGAGATCCAACAGTCCCTGAGTTCAGGACGTCTCTCCACAGATGAACTGTCTCCTGCTCAGTGGTCAGCTCTGGCCTTCATCTTACTGTCATCATCAGAAGATCTGGAGGTGTTTGATCTGCAGAAATACTCTCCTTCAGAGGAGGTTCTTCTGAAGCTGCTGCCAGTGGTCAAAGCCTCCAACAAAGCTCTGTAAGTACATATATAGCAGGACGTGTAGAAATATACTGCTGCTGCTTTTATAGGACACAATGGGCTGGATCAATCAAGATAAAGAAATTGCATAGTAATGTGCACATGCAATCCAGAATTTTGCGTGTGGGACTTTACCACAGTTTGTGGGTGATTTACAAAAATTGAAGGTTCAAATGACAGCGGGTGCAAATGTATTGGAAACACCCCTATATAAATGAGGGTTTTGCTTGTGGCGAATTGCAACAGACAGCAGCGCAAAAGGAAATACGACCCATGGATGGAGATAGATGGAGGAGGGAGATAAAATAATTTAAGATAAGTAAGACAATAACACAACATGTAACCGTGCAGATTCTCAGAAGTGGCCAGTTTACGAGGACATGGATCAGGGGCCTTTACTACGAAGCCAGATTTTATCTTACCAAGGTAACTTCAGGGTTAACTTTGGGTTTTTTATCCTACGACACTGATTTACTTCTGATCAGGTTATATTTCCCAGTAACTTATGCTGAACGCCTAACCTGGTCCGGACCAGGTTCAGTTCTGGATAAGAGATCATTGAGTATAAAAGCGCCACCCTCTGACCAACTAGGGCTCTTGGAACATGACCTGCCCATTTTTAGAAGATCCTGTCGATGCTGATGCACAGATTTTGAGAGGTGTCCTTAGAAGAGAGAATATTCAGAGATGGTGCAACCCTTTGGATTTGCCACATGACATTTTATATGAAAGATGTAGCTTTTCCTCTGCCGGACTCCATTCCATCTGTCACAGTGGCACCTCCAAGGCACTACCTCTGGCATCAGCGGGGGACTGCTGCCCCCTCCAGCGGGTTAGATGAGTGGTTTCTACTGCTGTCATTCGTTAAAGAATCCCAGGAGCTTCAGGATGCTCTTTAGTCATTTTCTTGTAAAAACACCCTTGAAACCAACATTGCTGGCCGACATACACCTGTCTCTCTATCAAAGTAAAGTGATGGAGCATCATCAAGTTGTCACATGGCGGCAGAGGGGGGCTTGTTAGGAACGGCTTTTTTTGGATCAATCAGCAGTTTCTAATTTGCATAAAATGTGATTGACAGGAAAACTGACGAGTTGCAGAACAATTTAACTTTTTATGCATTTTTTTCCCCAAAAATGAAAAGCCCCTGAACTCCGTTGGCCCCTGGGCTTCAGCCCAGATAAGCCCGTGCATTAAGGCGGCCTTGGCTGCTGTGTTTAAAGTGCTATACAAATAAAGTTGACTTGACTCTGAAATTGCCTTCTGCCTTCTGAATGCTGAATGTGAACAAGACAAAAATTAGTCATGTACTGTAATGCCAACTAATGCCAAAACTAACTGAGGAAAAAAAAAAAGCATGAAACATAAAATAGAATACATAAGACACCAGTAATGTTGATAAGGTTGTAGTGACCCAGAGCTAAGAAAGCAGTTGACTCCTGTGTTTTTGTCATGCTGCTACACCTTTACAAGATGTCTCACTTTTATAGCACCGCAAAAGAGTTAGAATGGATATTACTAATCCAACACATCAACCAAAGAAGTGAAACTTCTTTTAGCTTTCTGTTTACATTCAAAAACAGTTGTTTCTAAGCATTTTCATCACCAAGCCTGTTTCTCCTGGGCCTGAATATCTTACCTCCAATACTGAAATGTCTCTCCACTGAACCGCTGGAGAAAAGTGCAGTGTTGTATTTAAAAAGAGCTTTTATAGCCTGGGCAGCAGCATGAACCCTGCAAAGTAAGGTTCGACCCAATTATCGGCTCAGCTGATATCGGACAATATTTCGCATTTTGCTGATGATTGGTATCGGCCTTTATGTGTGATATCGGCAGTTTCACCTGGAAGCCCATGTCTGCAGCCTACAACTAAATATGATTCAGCTAGCTGTTTCACTCACGTTCTAGTTTCATGACTTTGCTCTACTGAGTAAAGCTCCTCCCATAGTAGCATCTGATTGGTTAGAATAAACTAATCAGCTGTTACTTCTGCCGTTTGAACCAATCATATGGGGTTGTGGGTGCGGCATGCTCGACACACTAGACTTGTAGTTCTCGAGACCGGTCTTGGTTTTGAGACCGGTCTCAAGACCGCTTTTTTGCTGTCTTGTTTTTGTCACCGTCTCGGCAGTCTGGTCTCGATCTTGGTCTCGAGTCTCTCGGTCTCGCAATGTCTAGGACTGGCTGAGCGGTCTTGAAAGGATTTGTGACTTTTTATTTCCAGGCAGGTGCTTTTTTTGTTTTATATATCAAATTTATACACTCCTTCAAATACCAATCAAGTACCAAATTATCAATAATAAAATCTAATTTTTATACGAAGCAGCTGAACCCTGTATGGTGCTTAAGTTCTACAAGTCATGAAAAATGGCAAAAAAATACGTTTTTTCTTGGTCTCGGTCTTGGTCTCGAGCTGAACTAGTCTTGGTCTTTAGTTGGTCTGTCTTGGTCTTGGTCTTGTCTTGGTCTTGACACTCTCTGGTCTTGGTAGTGTCTTGGTCTCTATTTAGGTGGTCTTGACTACAAGTCTATGACACACATACACACTCTCCCGCTATGTTTGGAGGAAACAGCGTGACAAGTTAACAGAGAGAAGCTGCAATATCCTGCTGACGTGAAGGTGAAGAAAGCAGATCTGCAAGCAGCTGTACGTGTGGTTGAATTCCCTATTGACCCTCATTTCATCTGACTCCTTTACAGAGGCTGCGCATCTGTTAATACGAAACACCACAGTCCTGCAACCAAGAGGTTCTAGAAAAGTCTGGAAACCAGCAGCTGTACTAAACACCGCCGTCCTGCAACCACGAGGTTCTAGAAAAGTCTGGAAACCAGCAGCTGTACTAAACACCACAGTCCTGCAACCACCAGGTTCAAGAAAAGTCTGGAAACCAGCAGTAGTGACAGCACGCTAGCTAGCGATTAGCTCCTATTTGGTTTCACCACGAGACCACTTGTTTATCAAGATGACACTGAAAGTCTTGTAAAAAAGTGGATGTGCGCCATGTGTACTGCCGACTCTGTTCATGCACAAGTTTGCGAGGTTGTAGATTTTAATGAATCAGAGACATAAACGGACACGACTGATGATGCAGTCTGACTTTATTATGGCGCAAACGTTTGGGACGGAGCTTCCTCTGTCTGCTTTACATTTAACATGTAGCTCATTGCTCATGAGAGCAATGAGCACGTTTTATGTTGGATTAATGATAATAAATAACAATAGTAATTGTGGTTGTTTAGCCCTTCTGGTAGCTAATCAGAAGTGCTGTTCATTTTGGTATATTATAGAGAAGTTAATGTTGTCTGTAAGTCAGAGTACAGACCTTTTCAGTACGGTTGGTTCAGCCAGAGGAAGCAAGAGAGCTGGAGGATGCAGCAAATAATCACAGTAGTGTCGCTGAAGGTTACACATTTATTACAAGATAACTTAGTGATAAACCATAGTGAGCTGTGTAAATCAGACTCTGCTTCTGTGTCCGGAGGTCAAGTTTATCTCAGTGTCTCCTCCTCCAAGCGTGTGTGTTCAGTCTCCCCAGTTCCCAGACCCCTGTCTCTTCCTGATTCCTTGTTTTAAAGATCCCCCTTAAAGCCCAGCCTCCTCTACTGTGTAGTCCTTCCCTGTGGTCCTGCACTGAGAAATGCCCCAAATGAACTACAGGAACCATCAGCCCTTTCAGTCTGTGAACAACATGTCTGTATTAAAGTGACTCCGTCTTAATTCCGCTCTCTCTAAAGTCAGTGTGACACGTCGCCCTAAACTTTTTCAGTCGTCCTTGTCATAACTTAAACAGTACATAGTTATAAACACAGACCGCCTGCTACCACAGTAATAATAATAATAATGACTACCCTCCGTGATGATGGAGTAGTTTCCATAAATTCATGTTTCTGCAGTTTTCTCATGTGTAACCATTACGACTATTATTGAGCTCATCATTTCAGATGCATCTCTAGTGAAGCTAAACATATTTGGAACAAGTCAAGAATAAATGACAAAATCATACTTTTAAGCATCCCATCTGCAACATGTGTCTCCATCAGGTAAAAATCGGAGCATCTGATGAAAATCTATTCTTTAAGGACGTCATTAGGGTATTTAAAGCATCTATCAACTCTTTCTTTAAGTGCTCCTGTTAGAACTGCACACCAACATCTACAGGATGTTTTATGAATGGACAGGACATTTCCAAGAGATCTGATTGGTCAGGAGGTGGTGACTGATCTCTGAACCAGAACCAATCTCCTTTGGAGCAGGTTAGGCGTACATCAGTTACCATGGTGATTTAAACTGATATGAAGTTAACCAGCATGGTAGGATGGAGAACCCAGAGTTACCCTGAAGTTACCTCAATAAGAGAAAACCTAGCTCAGTAGTCCAGGTCCTGCTGGTAGGCCAGGTCCTGCTGGTAGGCCAGGTCCTGCTGGTAGTCCAGGTCCTGCTGGTAGTCCAGGTCCTGCTGGTAGTCCAGGTCCTGCTGGTAGTCCAGGTCCTGCTGGGACACGTGTGTGTAAAAACTAAATGAGAAGTTGTAGAGTGGATGAGTGAGATAAAACATGTCATGATCACAAATATTAAAAAATCTCACTTTTTAAAAACAGTTTTTAAATTTTTACTGTAAATGAATATCGGCCCCTAATATCGGTTATCGGCCTCCATGATCACTAATAAGGCTGCATACACACCAAATGCGATTTGGGCCTCAAAATCGCGCCTGACGCCCAAAGTTGGACGCTGGGTCACTAAAAAGTCAGATGCTGTCACGGCAGTCAGCCGATTGCAAGGATGAAAACCCAAAAGCAGATAGCAATGACAATTTATTTTAGACAACTGTATTCTGGGTTCCAGACTGGTTCTGTGGGCAGAGAGCGGAGATTAGTTGGATCCAAAGGCAGCAGGAACAGAAGGACTGATTTTGTGGTATGTGCTTACTGATCTCTTGGAGGGTTCCAATAGCAGAGGGGGAAGGTAGGTGGCCGTGATGTAGATGGTCCAGATAAGTGGAAGGGCGGGCAGGCAGGCGTGGAACTGAGGAATCCAGGAAGATAAGAGATCCAGGGTTGCAATAAAACTGTCCACAAACAGCACAAAATCTAGCAGAATGGTTGCAAAAATCAGCCGGAGGAGCGCACACAAGAAAGACCGAATTACCACTGAGGCAGAGAGACGATCTGGCAAAGACTTGAGCTCCTGCAGGTCCTCATATAGTCAGCAGCAGCAACGAGCTGATTGATTGCAGGTGTGGAATGGAATTACTCCAGTCTCTGCCCAAAACTTCCTGGAAGCCTGCCCACTCCACCTAAAACAAAACACCACAGCCAGAGATCATGACAGTACCCCCCCCCTCAACGGCTGCCCCCAGGCAGCCCACCCCTCCGGGAACGATGGAAGGCCGCAACAAGGGCAGAATCCAAAATCCGGTGGCGAGGAACCCAGGAACGCTCCTCCGGACCGTAACCCTCCCAGTCCACCAAGTACTGGAGACCCCGACCACGGCGCCGGACATCCAAGAGCCGCCGTACAGTGAAAGCAGGAAGGCCATCGACAACCCGGGCGGGAGGAGGGGGAACGGCCGGAGGGCACAAAGGACTAGACAAAACTGGCTTCACCTGAGAAACATGAAAAGTGGGATGAATACGCAAGGAAGGGGGAAGTTTCAGGCGGAGAGCAGTGGGACTGATGATCGAGTCGACCACATAGGGACCAATAAACCTAGGAGCCAGTTTCCTGTGGACATCCTTCAGGGGGATGTCTCTCGCAGACAGCCAAACACTTTGCCCAGGTGCATATCGAGGTGCCTGGCGACGGTGACGATCAGCCAGGCGACGATAGCGTTCGGCAGTACGCAGGAGTGCTTCCTGGGTACGAGTCCACACCCGTCGAACCCTTTGTAAGTGATGCTGAACAGATGGCACCTCAAGCTCCCGCTCCTCCTCTGGAAACAATGGCGGTTGGTATCCAAGGGAGGCCTCAAAGGAGAACAACCGGTGGCAGAGGAAGTCAGGGAATTGTGGGCGTACTCTATCCAGCTTAGATGTTGACTCCACTCGGACGGACTATCAGCCACGACACAGCGAAGTGCAGCCTCCAGCTCCTGGTTCAGTCTCTCCGTCTGGCCGTTAGACTGAGGATGATATCCAGAGCTCAGGGACACTTTTGCCCCAAGGGCTGTACAGAATGCTTTCCATACCTGAGATACAAATTGTGGACCTCTGTCTGAGACTATCTCCGATGGAATGCCATGGAGCCTGAAGACATGGTCAACAAGGAGATCAGCAGTCTCGGCTGAAGATGGTAGCTTCACTAGGGGAATGAAATGAGCAGCCTTGGAAAATCTGTCAATTACAGTAAGTATTGCACTTTTACCTTGGGAAAGAGGCAACCCAGTTACAAAGTCCAGTGAAATATGGGACCAAGGCCGACCAGGAACCTCAAGGGGTTGGAGGAGGCCAGATGGAGGACTGTTGGAACCCTTACTTCTGGCACAGACGTGACAGGCTGATACATATTCCCGAGTATCAGACTCCAGTGAAGGCCACCAAAAATATCGCTGAAGTAGCATCACGGTCCGATGGATTCCAGGGTGACAGGCAAACTTCGAGGAATGAGTCCACTGAAGAACTGCAGATCGAGCAGTTGAGGGAACATAACGACGGTTTGGTGGGCCATTACCAGGATCAGGATCTGTGGTAAGCCCCTGACGAATCTGGTTATCCACATGCCATGCCACACTGCCCACCTGACATGTAGCAGGCAGGATTCGGGAGGCATCCATGGTCTCGTCTTCTGGAGCAAACTGCCTGGACAGGGCATCTGGTTTGGTGTTACGAGAACCTGGGCGATAAGAAATGGAAAAGTCAAAACGACCAAAAAACAGGGACCAGCGGGCTTGGCGGGAGTTCAGTCTCTTGGCATTTTGTAGGTAAGAGAGGTTTTTATGATCCGTCCACACAAGAAAAGGTTGTTTTGCACCTTCCAGCCAATGTCGCCACTCCTCCAGTGCAAGTTTAATGGCTAGAAGCTCACGATCGCCAACATCATAGTTCTGCTCCGCTGGAGTCAACCGTCTAGAGAAGAAGGCACAAGGGTGCAGCTTACCTTCCTTTTTGGAATGCTGGGACAATACAGCCCCAACTCCAGAATCTGAAGCATCCACCTCTAGGACAAACTGTCGTTCAGGATCAGGTTGGATCAGTACTGGTGCTGATGTAAATCTGTCCTTCAACTGAAGGAAGGCCTGATCTGCCTCTGAAGTCCAGGAGAACACAGTCTTTGAAGAAGTCAACTTGGTAAGGGGTGCAGCAACCATACTGTAATTACGAATAAACCTCCGATAGAAGTTGGCAAATCCGAGGAACCTTTGGAGCTGTTTCCGATCTGTAGGTGTTGGCCATTCAGCGACTGCCTTGATCTTCACTGGATCCGTCTTCACCTGCCCGCCCTGGAAGATATAGCCAAGGAAAGAGATCGAGGGGACGTGAAACTCACACTTCTCAGCTTTGACATAGAGACGGTTCTCAAGAAGTCGCTGCAGAACCAACCGCACGTGCTGATGATGTTCTGGGAGAGACCTTGAGAAAATGAGGATATCCAGGTAAACAAACAAACTGATTCAAATAGTCACGGAGGACATCATTGATGAGTGCTTGGAACACCGCTGGAGCATTAGTGAGACCAAATGGCATAACCTGATACTCGAAATGACCAAGTGGAGTGTTGAAGGCCGTCTTCCACTCGTCCCCCTCCCGCATTCTGACAAGATGGTAAGCATTTCGGAGATCCAACCTTGTGAAGATTGTGGACCCCTGGATTGGTTCGAAGGCAGAGGAGATGAGGGGTAGTGGATACTTGTTTTTAATAGTGATCTGATTCAATCCACGGAAATCAATGCAGGGACGTAGAGTCTTGTCTTTCTTTTGCACAAAAAAAAGAATCCTGCCCCCACAGGAGAAGAAGAAGGTCTAATAAGACCAGCAGCAACAGAATCCCGGATGTACTTCTCCATGGCCTCCCGCTCTGGTCTTGACAGATTGTAAAGCCTACTTCCAGGAAGAGGAGCGCCGGGATATAAGTCTATGGCACTGTCATAAGGCCGATGTGGCGGCAAGGACAGGGCTCTCTCCTTACTAAAGACAGTTCCCAAATCATGATATTCTGGAGGTATGGTTGACAAGTCAACAGGTGGGTCAGGAGCCTTTGGAGGAGACCGAGTGGACTGAAGGGCAGATTTTAGACAGTTGGACAGGCAATATAAACTCCAGCTCTCCAGTCGACCACTAGCCCAATGAATATGTGGATTGTGTAAGGCTAGCCAGGGAAATCCCAACACAAGGGAAACATTAGCAACAGGAAACAATAGAAACTCAATAGTTTCACTGTGATTACCTGAGGTTATCAAAATGACTGGTCTGGTCTTGTGTGTGATGGCTGTAAGAACTCTCCCATCCAGGGCAGTCACAGAGAGTGGAGTTGACAAGGGCACCAGATGAAGATTGAGACGATGGGCCACACCGGGGTCAATTAGATTCTGTTCTGCTCCAGAATCCACAAGTGCCTGAAGGCTATATGGGGTGCCATCACACAGAACGGTTACAGGTAAAGTCAAACGAGGAGTATTGTGTTGTGTGCAGCCCACCAGCACTCCTGCTTCTACTGGTGGGCACTGCCTTTTAACCGATTAGGACAGCCAGAAATGAAATGACCCAAGGAACCACAGTAGATACACAAGCCATTTTTAATGCGCCGCTGCCTCTCCTCTGGAGACAGTCTAGCCCGTCCTACCTGCATGGCCTCTGGAGGATCCTCAGGGGATAGAGCAGGTAGGGCAAGTTCTACTGGGTCCAACATGTTAGCCCGCTGAAAGGTTTTCTTAATGGGCTGAAACAGTCGAGAGTTCTTCTCCTTGCGACGCTCCGCCAGTCTGTTGTCAATTTGGATGACCATGGTAACCAGTGTCTCAAAAGATGTGGCCTCCTCTCTGGTAGCAAGCTGGTCTTTCAGCTGATCATTCAAAGAATTGATCAGTACACCTTTAAGCATGTCAGTGGACCACCCCGTCTCTGCTGCAAGAATACGGAACTCAATGATAAAGTCAGTCACTGACTGATTACCTTGTTTAAGGTTTAGCAGCCTCTTAACTGCATCTGTCCCCTTTAATGGGTGGTCAAACGTTCTACGGAACTCATCCAAAAAGGTCGTAAAAGGTGTAGTGTCAATGGGATGAGATTGAAAATAAGCTAGGGCCCAATCTAGTGCCCTACCACTTAGAAGAGCAGTCATATAGGAAATCTTAGATGCATCAGAGGGGAAAGATCTTGGTGAACGAGTTATGGCTAGGGAACACTGGAGAAGAAAACCACCACACTTACTGACATCCCCGGAAAACTGGTCAGGTGTGGGAAAAGCTGCATCTCGAAAAACAGGTTCCTGAGTGGGGCCTGAGGTTGATGGACTTGCCGGTGTTGGAGCAGACAATTGTCCAGGAGGAGCAGCAGAAATGGGCAGTTGTGAACGCAACTCTTTAATTAGTTCAAATATCTTGTCCAAGCGATGGTTACAGAGACCTTGTTGCTCACCCAGAAAGTGCAAAGCCTTTTCATGTTCTCCAAGCCGTTCTCCTTGCTCAGACAAAGCCGAAGACACTGCATCCGCTGGGTTCATTTTGGCCAGATCGTGCTGTCACGGCAGTCAGCCGATTGCAAGGATGAAAACCCAAAAGCAGATAGCAATGACAATTTATTTTAGACAACTGTATTCTGGGTTCCAGACTGGTTCTGTGGGCAGAGAGCGGAGATTAGTTGGATCCAAAGGCAGCAGGAACAGAAGGACTGATTTTGTGGTATGTGCTTACTGATCTCTTGGAGGGTTCCAATAGCAGAGGGGGGAAGGTAGGTGGCCGTGATGTAGATGGTCCAGATAAGTGGAAGGGCGGGCAGGCAGGCGTGGAACTGAGGAATCCAGGAAGATAAGAGATCCAGGGTTGCAATAAAACTGTCCACAAACAGCACAAAATCTAGCAGAATGGTTGCAAAAATCAGCCGGAGGAGCGCACACAAGAAAGACCGAATTACCACTGAGGCAGAGAGACGATCTGGCAAAGACTTGAGCTCCTGCAGGTCCTCATATAGTCAGCAGCAGCAACGAGCTGATTGATTGCAGGTGTGGAATGGAATTACTCCAGTCTCTGCCCAAAACTTCCTGGAAGCCTGCCCACTCCACCTAACACAAAACACCACAGACAGAGATCATGACAGATGCTTGATTTCCAGCATGTTGACGCCCCTGACGCGCGGCGAGGGATGCCCAGCCAAGGCACGTTTGACGTCCCTCGGGAGGAGCCCCTCCTTCTTCTTTTTCCTGTCACTGGTCTGTCTGCACCATGGCAGATGCAGGAGAGAGAGCGGCTCGGCTTCATGTGATAAATAAATAAAGCTAGGGAATGTCGTGGCATCTCTGCTCTGTCTGGGTTCACCTGATTCTGAGTGTGATGAGTTTCATCATTTACTCCAGGAGCTGCGCGCTGGCGAGGGCCGCTTTCAGATGTCTGATCCAGCCCCGTTTAACAACCCTGATCCCGATGCGAGGCATCATTATAAGTCCAGTACATCCCATCAGGACAGCAGGTCATCAAACCACCGTTCAGACACCGGGACTGGACACAGATCACAGTTTATCCTCCTCTGTCTTCAGAGAGAGAGGAGATTCCCCTGGTTCTTCTGGATGTTTCCGTCCTGTCATAAAAAGTGTTTGTGTGACATTGAGTCGCTCTGATTGGTTGACGCCCCGTGTCAAGACGCCAAAGTTCAGATTTTCCAACTCCGGCGTCTGATGCCTGTGATGCGCGTGACACACTTCAAACGTACAAAATCTCAAAACTCGCTGCGTGAAGTGCACATAACGCGTCTAGACGCAGGCTTTTCAACGCCTCCTTGACGCGCGTCGGCCATTCACTTTGCATTTAAACCTGACACCCAAATCGCGTTTGGTGTGTACGCACCATAATCAGTATCGGTATCTGCCAAGAAAAAAACATATCGGTCGATCCCTACTGCAAAGCTCTGTGTGGGTGGTGCATTAAGTATCTGCTTCATTGTTCAATAGTTTCTGTACCTGCTTTCTTGAGGGCACATGCCTGGATGGCTGCAAACCAGTCACTATTTGATGAACAATGGCTTCAACCTCACTTGAAGGCTGAAGATCTCCCACAATGTAATCCAATACAAGCTTGTCCACTTGTTGTTGGGAAATGAAGGAAACAGCAGGTCCTTTACTAAATACAGTGAGCTTTACTTGGGTGGGTGTTCTTGGCGGCAGTCCTCTCTTCCATAAAATTTCTTGAGATTGTCATTCAGCGTGAGCATGAACTGCTCGTGCCACTCATTCTTGTCAGAGTGAACGACTCTCTTGTTCACGTTTACTGTATGAAAACTGATTCATTCAGTTCACCGATCACTGAAAATATGAACGCCTTCAATAAAAACGCGACGGGGAGGACCCGGGTTCGAATCCCCGACACGACTCTTGGGTGAACCACTGTGGACCCCTGAGCAAGGTCCTTAACCCCACCAACTGCTCCCATGGTGCTTTAAATAGCAGCCCACTGCTCTCTGGTACTCCTTTACAGAGATGGTGAAATGCAGAGCCCTAATTTCCCCTCGGGGATCATTATGGTAAATAACAAAAAAAAGAAAAAGAAAAAAAAACGTGCATGCACAGCATTGCCCACCATGTTGAATCTTTGTTTGACTCATGATCTCTGTGAGCATTAAAATCCAGCACATGGACACGATAACAAGGTTCTAAAGCTGATTTTCCTCCACAGATGCTCTTTCAGTCTACATCCAATATGAGCATTGATTCCTTCTGATCACATATATTGTTATTTGTATGTTTGTCTAACTGTCTCTTCAGGCTGTGGATGTGTGGTCTCTCAGAGAGAAGCTGTGAAGCTCTGTCCTCAGTCCTCAGCTCCCAGTCCTCCAGTCTGACACAACTGGACCTGAGTAACAACGACCTGCAGGATTCAGGAGTGAAGCAGCTGTCTGGTGGACTGAAGAGTCCAAACTGCAAACTGGAAACTCTCAGGTCAGGATTCATCAGACTGAGTTTTATTAATGAGCAACAGAACACCTGTAGAAGGTGTTTGGATGATGTCAGTTTGGATGATGTCTTTCATTGGACATCTTTCAGCACAGAAACTGAGCTGAACCTGGAACCTGTCCTGCATCCTCAACCTGAAAGAATGTGGAAAGTTTCTCATTCTCCTTTATTTTCACTATTTTACTAAACAGAAACTTCTAGATCCTCAAAAACTAAACTAAGAACAAATAATAAGACATTGGATAAATATTGGGGGGGGGGGGGGGGGGGGTTCTGGAGAAGATGCAGACAGTTTGCTCATTTCTGTTTCCAAAGTTGCTGTTGACTCAAGTCCATCACCTGCATGGTATCAAAGTTCCAGAGAAATTCATCTTCCATTCTCTGTAATCTGGAGCAATGAACAGACATCTGCAGCGTAACCATGGCAACCACTTGATGACTTTACTGGTCAATCATTAGTTCCACAAACTTTTTTGAATTTCTTGTTCCAGATGAGAAAAGAGGCTAATTGTCCTGGAAAATGCTGGAAACAGCAGTGTATGATTAGCTTGACTAAAGCAGCATAAAAAGCAGCATCTAAGCAGAAAGCAGCTTTCTATAGTTTCACCATGACTGAGATCCAGAAAAGAGAAGCACATGAACATTTGTGTCTTTGTTTTAGTCCTGAATCTACAGCCAGTTTTCTGCATGTGACAGCTGAAGTTGCAGATGCTTCAGTTCCTGTAGTGTCTCTGCTGGAAGCTGAACATGGGACATTTGTCCCAAAATGAGTCATGAAGTCCTAAACTTGGAGCAAATGAAGACACAAAGCCAGTAATATCAGACAGCTGCAGTTTCTCTGAACATTTAGTTTGCCAGCAGTTCTCTGCCAGTTTCTTCATGTGTGTGTTTTCTGCAGCCTGTCAGGCTGTCTGATCACAGAGGAAGGCTGTGCTTCTCTGGCCTCAGCTCTGACCTCCAACCCCTCCCATCTGAGAGAGCTGGACCTGAGCTACAACCATCCAGGAGACTCAGGAGTGAAGCTGCTGATGGCTGCACTGAAGGATCCACACAAACTCAGGTATGGAGAGCTGCTGCAGCCACAGCATGTCTGATAGAGGAGGAAGAGCTGCAGACATTTCCTCTGTCCTTCATTCAGCTCTGTCTCTTTGCTTCATGCTGGATATGAGTGGAATATGAGCAATCACACATGTAGGAGCCTTACAAACCTTGTTGTGAACTTCCACAGTTGATCAGCTCTCTGATTGGTTTCATTCATCACTTTTTGTTCTGATGCTGCTTCCAGAACTGAGATCAGGAAATAAAGCAGCTTTCATTTTCTCTCTTTAACTGATGAGAGTCTCAGTTTCAGCATCTTCTGCTGCTTTCATTGTCATGTGTGTTCAGCTTTTCTCTGGAAATGACTTATTAGGGGAGTGTCTGCATCATTCATGGCTGAAGATGAGAGTGAAATCAGGATGGTTTCCAGGAGTCAGATTCTCCAATGATGAGCATTTCTAAAAGACAAGTCAATGTTCACATGGCTTCATAAATCTGCAGCTTTCTCAGTGTGTATGAGAGCCATGTAATGTCCATGTTAGCATGCTGAAAGAGACGCTGCTGCTCTGACCCCCCTCCTCCTTTCAGGGTGGAGCCTGCTGGAGAAGCATGGTTGAGACCAGGTCTGAGGAAGTGTAAGTGTGCTTTTCATTGGATTCATCACATTCAACCATCTTCACACTGTCACATCACTCATTCATCAGTCAGCATCAAAGTGTCAATAGATCAATAACTGCAGCTGGATTGTGTTTGTTCTCCATCAGATTCCTGCAAACTCACAGTCGACATCAACACAGTGAACAGAAACCTCAAACTGTCTGACAACAACAGGAAGGTGACACATGTGATGGAGGATCAGTCATATCCTGATCATCCAGACAGATTTAACTGGTCTCAGCTGCTGTGTGGAAATGTTCTGACTGGTCGCTGTTACTGGGAGGTCGAGTGGAGAGGAGACGTTTATATATCAGTGAGTTACAGAGAAATCAGGAGAGGAGACTGTGTGTTTGGATACAATGATCAGTCCTGGAGTCTGAGCTGTTCTGATCGTCATGGTTACACTGTGTGGCACAATGACAGAGAAACACACATCTCCTCCTCCTCCTCCTCCTCCTCCTCCTCCTCCTCCTCCTCCTCTTCCTCCTCCTCCGTCTCTAACAGAGTAGCAGTGTATGTGGACTGTCCTGCTGGCTCTCTGTCCTTCTACAGAGTCTCCTCTGACTCACTGATCCACCTCCACACCTTCATCACCACATTCACTCGTCCTCTCTATGCTGGATTTGGGTTCTGGTCCTGGTCTGGTTCCAGGTTTGGTTCCTCAGCATCTCTGTGTTGCGAGTGAACAGTCTGATGGTGTCAGAGAAACTCTGAGTGTAGAACAGATAGTTCAGTCTGTACATATCTGTCTCTTTCACTCAGAAACATCTTTTCAGATTCATGGATTCCATCAGTTTCTGTATGAAACTCTTCTAAATGATTCCTTGGAAACTTCTTCCTCTTCCAGTCCTTTAAAGATGGAAGCTGTGGTTCTTCCAGGATCCACATGTTGTTTTTCTGTCTGTTTCCAGTCAAAGCTTCACACTGAATATCAGGATGTTGTGTTCAGTTCATGTTCAGCTGCAGTTAGTTTCACTTCATGATGCTGGAAATGAAAATCCTCCCAGTATTTCACTCTTAGTTTCTTTGCTTCATTCTGTCTTTATTTGGACTTTCGGACATTTTCACATGTTGAATTTTTCATTTTTTGACTTTTTGCCTCTTTATTCACCACAATCTTCATTTTTCATCTGTCTCCAAATGTTTGACTTTAGATGTGAAATGTAGACTCTTAATGTCCTTTTAAGATTTTTCAATCCAAACGTTTCTCTTTTCTCTGAAATTTGTCCTTAATATGTGAAGATGTAGATGGTGAAATGATGGTCTATGTGTGGAGAATAAATGGTGTTTTTTCTGGGAGGTGGCTGCTTGTTTCAGCACGACCATGTCATTACATTGTTTTTTAAAATGAGCTCCATTGAAATGTTTATTTCTATTAGATTTAGTTTTATATGTTGATAATTAGATGTGTGTAAATATATAAACTCATAAGAAATCTGCAGCTTGATGAGATTTTCTGCTTGTGTAAAGACTTTGATGACCTGTAACATTTTGGAAAATTTTAGGATTATTTTCAAACAGATTATCATACTTATTATTCTTATTATGTCATTAATTTTAATGTTTAAGAACTTTAAAATGAGAAAATGAATGAAAAATGTAAGAAGAAAATCAGTTTTCTCTTGAAAATAAATGTCTTTAATAAAAAATCTGTTTTCTCTGATTTTTGTTTGAATTGTTTTTTCACAAAAATATTCAAATGTTAAAAACTCAAGAATCAATAAAGATAGAAAATATGTTTTTATTTTGTTTGGACATTTAGGTTCTGCTCCTTCTTTTGACACATGCAGTGTTATCACACTCCAAACACATTTTCAGTGGTTCTTCAAAGATTAGTGAATATGATCAGAAACACTGGTGCTGGCTGGAAACTCCTTCACAAATCTCTGGCAGGGAAAGAGTTAAGCTCTGAGTCTGTGGACAAAAAGGGGAAAACTGTCATCAAGGCACCGTGATATTAAGCACATTAAATATGAGAGCCAAACTTTGTCTCTAACTCTTATGACATAAGTTTCTTCCATTCTTCTCAGAATGATGTGAGCAGATTCAGATGTGAGAAGTTTCTTGCTGGATGCTGCTGGATTTTGTCCTTTGAGCCTCCTGCAGAACATAAATGCTCCATTACAGCACGAATGACATTCCTGGACTTTCAGCTACAATATCTGGGAGCTGCATTCTCTGGATGTGACACTGTGAGTGTGATGCATAGGGGGGGGGGGGGGACCAAAGCTTCTAAAAAGCTCATTTCCCAGAGACAATACATCAGCCTGTTTAGAGAACGAGGGACACGTTTGTCTCCATCAGCAGAGTTCTGCAAGGCAGTGGAAGCTTTGACATGTGATCTGCATGATCAGGAGTGTACAGATGTTAACAAGGAAAGAGTTAAGCTGTTCAACTCAGGAACGTGTTCTGAGAGAGATCTACCTCCAAACTAAAACTACTTGAACAAGAACATCCAGCGTGCGAACTATCAGGCTGCCGTCCACAGAAGGAGCCTCGACTCTAAAGCTGATATTCCTGCTCCTGAAAATCACGGCTGGAAGATGGCAGCAGATTCTTAGAAGTGGACTGGATGACACTTCCCCAGCTTCAGAGGCAATACTGGAACTGGTGTACTGCTCCTGTAGGAAAGTAACTGTGTTAGGAGGAGATGCAGCTGCAGACTGATGAGCTGCCACGAACAAACCTGCAGATGCAGAAACTGGCAACAGGTCATCTGGAGATGAGATGGCTGTTCCAGGGCCGGCATGAGAGGATCATCCTCCTCACCAACTAGTGTGTCCAAGACCACATGATGGAGACACTATGGAGGACAAAACTGACTAAATAAAAAATAAACACAAAAAATATAAAAAATGGCTCAAAAAAGAAATAAATATACCAGTTGGTGACACAAAGGAATGTTTAAAAATCGTTTTTACATTAATAAACTTATCAAATGTGACATATATGTATATTTCTATTTTCATCTGTTTAATTTCACTTTGTGTTAATATTCCTATTCATATATTTTTCTGTGTAATTTTAGTTTTTTTTTTTTTTTTTTTTTTTAGATACTGTTATGATCCTCGAGTTAGTGGGGGTTGAGGACCTTTCTCAGGGGTCCACAGTGGTTCACCTGAGTGTCGTGATGGGGACTCAAACCCGGGCGCTCCACACCAAAGCCCGCGACATAACCACTAGGCTACCCACTCCCCCATATTTACAGTTGAGTGAAAATGTGTTTTCCCCCTTCCTGATTTCTTATTCTTTTGCATGTTTGTCACACTTAGATGTTTCAGATCATCAAACAAATTTAAATATTAGACAAAGATAACACAAGTAAACAGAAAATGCAGTTTTTAAATGAAGATTTTTATTAGTGAGGGAGGAAAAAATGCAAACCTCCATGTCCCTGTGTGAAAAAGTGATTGTCCCCTAAACCTAATAACTGGTTGTTCCACCTTAGCAGCAACAACTGCAATCAAGCGTTTGTGATAACCAAGGGGCAAACTCCGCCTCAGAACAGTGAAGCTCGCTTCCTTGTTGCAAATAGTGTAATCCTCCCTTCATCCGCTAGGGGCTGGCTCCAAGAGCGAGCAAATCCCCATAGACTCCCATGTTAAAAACGCCAACTTCACAGCAGAAATAAACAGGTTTACAGCCTGGTTCAAAAAATCATTTTAGGTTTATTAGGTCAAGTTTACCTTCATGTCAACTGTGAGGGGGTGAATTTTTTTATAACTCATTCGTTTAGATGTTATTTATTCTTCAAATTACACATAATTAAGGGCGTGACCTTATGATTGACATGCGGCAGACCGGAAGCTCTGCCTGCCGACCGGAGGCTCCTAGTTAGCTCCTTCTTTGCTCTTAATAAGGTCTCAGTTTGTTACAGAGTCGCACAACGGCGGTGTTTAGTCAGCGAATTGCAAGTCTAAGCATGTCTTGCCTTAACCATGCAATCAGGAATCCTGGAGTGACTCTGGATGATAAATTTAAACAAATAAATTCTGTCATCAGGGCAAGTTTCTCCCAACTTCACCTACTAACCAAAGTCAAACCCTTCCGCAGCCGTACAGACCTGGAAAAACCATCCACAGCTTCATCAGCTCATGCTCTGACTACTGCACCACCCTCTACAATACATCGTAGTAAGTCCAGCCTCTCTACACCGCCTACAACTGGTGCAGAATGCAGCTGCCCAACTCCTCACCAACACCCGGAAACACGACCACATCACTCCCGTTCTGTCCTCTCTCCACTGCCTACTGCTTCCATTCAGAATTCCGTTCAAACTTCTGCTGTTTGTCTTTGGTTCCATCCACAGCCTTGCACCCCCCTACCTGAGAAACTTGCTGACCCCTCACCATCCCAGTAGAGCCCTCCACTCTGCTGGACAACACCTGCTAGTGGTCCCACGAGCCTTTGCAGTGGCAGGGCCAGACTTATGGACCACTCTGCCCCTGGAGTAGTGCTCCATCATAGACCTGCCCCCTTTTAAGTCCAGGCTGAAATGCCATCTGTTTAGATTGACCTCTGACACCTGAGATTGCTGTCACATTGTGAGATATTTTCTTATCTGCTCTTTTATATCTGGTTTTATATGGGTTTTAAATTTTACATTGTCTTTATTTCATGTACAGCACCTTGATTAACCACTGTTTTTATAAAGCGCTTTATGAATAAAACTTGATTGATATTCCCCCCAACATAAATATTTACTATGGAACATCAGGGTTATCACTATTAACAGGAAATCAGTTTTCTGGTATGAAAAGGGGATTGTTTTTGTTCATGATCTTCTGGACTCCAATGGTCACTTTAAAGCTTTAAAGAGATATTTTTAAAAATTAGAGAAAGAGTTCAATTTTAAAATCTGAGCTTTAAAAGACCTTAAATGGTTAAAATGACCCTGGTCTTGACTCTGGCCTTTCTTCTTTATTATCTGCCTCCTCATCCTCCTTGCTGCTTGATGGATGCTTCTGTCAAAAAGGCAGAGCTGCTTCCCTGGACTGACAGCTGTCGCTCCCCTCTCTCTCCTCATTTCATTTAATTTCTTTTCTTTTCTTTTCTTTTCTAGTCATGCTGCAACTGGTAAATGAAAATAGACCATCAGCATCGGGGACGTGCTCAGGATTTTTTAAGGGCAGTTGCTCAAACCTAAAAAAGGGGCAGACTTGATCCTGTCGGAGAACGTTTAGTGTCTTTAACTGTAAACTTTAAAACAATTAATCTCTGAACAATGAACCACACATTATTCTCCTGTTAGTAAAAGTTCTGGAAGAAGCACCTGCATGTTATTCTGGTTCTACAGAATTTTTTTCAGAAGGTCTGTAAACTACAGTATACTTTGTGTCATTTTGCATATTATCAGCCATCTTGCCTTCCATGTGGCTCGTCTTGCTCCTCTCCACCTGAGACTTGATGCACCTCATCTTTAGTGTACATTTGCAATTAGAGGATTAAAATGGAAATGGTCCACAAATAAGGACACAAACTAGCTCATCTACTGATATTTTTTCATGTCTTTCACCTGCTGAACTCTGTTGCCTCCCTCAGCGTCTCTCTTTGTCCTGAATCCTGGAGGACTCAGGACAAGGAGAGACAACACTAGTAAAGTTAATTGCATACTGACCATCATAAGTAAAACATAAATTATTCTAAAAGCATGACCTGCATGTTTGCTTTGTATTTAAACTGCACCTGAAGGTTCCTGCTCTGATTCCTCGCTGCTGCTCTTGTGCTGCTGTCCTCTTTTTTGTAAAGAGAGATCCAAAAGCCACCTATAACTTCCAGTTATTCAGATTCACAAATTAACTATTTTTTATATGCATTGGCTATGTTCAACAGCAAATGTTCTAAATCTTAATGGGATTTTAAATAAAATATCATATAGTCTAAAGAACTCAGCATTCATATCATGAATTATCTTGCTTTTATGTCGTAAACCATCTTCTAAAATTTGCAATATCCTTTGATACAACTTTAAACTTTTGTTTTATGATGTTAGTTTTCTCCATCAGCTCCTCGTTATTAAACTGGTGGTGCTGGATGCTCTGCTGTCTCACCTGCTCCTTCACTGACAAACATGTCGCTTATCTTACAGAAGTTTTCTGCATCTCTGGCCTGTTCTGTGCTTCTTTCTTTTTTTACTCCTCTTTGATCCACCTTTCCTCTTGGCCTGACAATCTCGCTCCATTTTGCCTCTGCAAAAGTGCGGGAGGAGGAGGGGGAGTCCTTGCAGCGGAGCGTTGTCACAGAGGGGGCAGTGCTTGTTTCTGCCCATCATTGCTTTGTTGTATGAGTTTCTGCGGGGTAGATGCCCTCGTGAGCCTCTTGGCGGATTGTTTATTTAAATACCCGGTGCGACCTGACCGTCTGCCTTCAGCTCCTGCAGGGCTCCTGATGGTCAGTCTTTCACTGCGCGGCGAGCGCGCTCCTGTCCAGCCGGTGATGTGCATCACAAACAGCTGGAAACTTGAAGGCAGGGGGACCCTAACTCTCACAACTTACTCTCATCCCTAGTAATTATTTGGAAAATATTATAGCGGTTTTATTCAAGTTAAATTCATCACTTAGGGCACTTTTTTAAAACATTAGTTCAAATTATCTTCTTCAATCCGTTTTTACCACGTGAGGGGCAATTTTAGCCAAGGAGGGCAAAGAGGCAGTTGCCCGGGCAACCTCCCAGCCAGCATTTTCATGTGGGGCCCATATAGGTGAAATTTTCACTGTATATATGGGACCCAAGTGGGTTTGTCCACGGTTTCCATGGTGGTCCCACCTGTGTTTTCCCATATAGCCTGTAGGCATGGGCTTGAACTGGGCAAATTTGCAGATCTCATAGTTTAAGTTACATGGGCCCCATATGTGGAAACCCACATGGGAAAACACAGTTGGGGCCACCATGGAAACCGTGGACAATCCCACTTGGGTCCCATATATACAGCCACAATTTAACCCGTATGGGCCCCACATTCAATGTTGGCTGGGGCCATGCCCTGTGCACATCCCTGATCAGTATCAATCAAAACTGATCGGTGACAGACAGGGACACGATCAATCAAAGACATGATCAATAGATTGAAATACAGCGGTGAAGTGCGCCAGCTAAAAGTGAAAGTAGGTCAAGCAGCTACGGCGGGTGTTTCTCGCAGGGTGGGGAGGGGGGCGAAGCTTGTGCACCTAAGCAGAACTGGCTGAGTAGAAGGAGGGAGTGACGGATAGAAAGAGACGTTTCTGTCAAATATTATGTTGTGAAACAAACTTGTGGCTTATTTAGTTAGTAAATAATTATTTTGCCACCAAAACTGTTCAGCTGTTCAGATGTTCAGATGATGAAGGTGTCACTAAAGTAGAAAAATATTGGCAACAAAGACACTTTTCCACTTGAAGTGCATTGCAGCATCTAAAGCTCGTTTTCTCATCTTTTTGGTCAAAAGCAGCATTTTTGCTGCAACAAACCCATGTTCTACTGCAGATTACTAAAGAATGGAAAAAGCTAGAAACAAATGTTTTTTTCTGATAAAAGAAGAGAGTCTAAGCTTTCCTTTGGTACATTCAGTGTTTGTATTAGCATAGTACACAATATTCTGTGGATCTCCCAAAATCAGTGAAAATGCTTAAAAATCCTGGCAATATGGAGCACTCCACTCAGAAAAGGTCTGGCAGTCAATGAGTTAATCAGAAAAATGACCACATCACCTTTTTCACACAGGCATTTTGTTCCATATTTTCTTTCTTTTTCAGAGTGTGTGCCCCCCCCCCCCCATCCAAATAGCGCATCACTGCCATCATAGCAGAGGGACTCCAGCAGTTCATATGAGGCAGAATCAAACCATTAAAATCATGACCCTTAAAATCGGGGAGGGGGGGACAAATACGGAACAAAAAAGGTGTTGTGGTCATTTTTCTGAAGGGGGGGGGGGGGGGGGGGGGGGGGGGGGTCTGTCCATAAAAGAGCGCAATATGAATTGAAACTGTAATTTACAACAGTGACAAGCATTATTTATATGTTTGTAAATATACACAAGCGCTACACACAGTTGAGAGCATGTGTAGAGTTTGTTAGTAGCTACGAACAGATTGGGGCTACTAAAATGTTGATGAATACAAGATTCACATAAATTTACATCTACTAACAGTTTACACACAAATTCGCTCTGCTCACATTTCAAAAGTGAGACCCAATGATCTCTTATCCAGAACTGAACCTGGTCCGGACCAGGTTAGGCGTTCAGCATAAGTTATTGGGAGATATAACCTGATCAGAAGTAAATCAGAGTCGTAGGATGAAAAACCCAGAGTGAACCCTGAAGTTAGCTCGGTAAGAGAAAATCTGGCGGTGTAGTAAAGGCCCCTGATCCAAGTCCTCGTAAACTGGCCACTTCTGAGAACCTGCACGGTCACATGTTGTATTATTTTCTTACTTATCTTAAAATATATTTTCATCTCTCTCCTCCTTCATCTATCTCCATCTGTGGGTCATATTTCCTTTTGCGCTGTCGTCTGTTGCAATTTAGCCAAAGCAAAACCCTCATATATAGGAACGTTTCCAACACATTTGCACCCGCTGTCATTTGCACCTTAATTCTTTGTAAATCACCAACAAACGGCGGTTCAGCCCCTCACGCAAAATTCTGGATTGCATGTGCACATTACTTTTTTCTTATATCCGCCCATTTGTCTTATAAAAGAGAGAGTATATTTCTACATCCTACTACTTACAGAGCTTTGTTGGAGGCTTTGACCACTGGCAGCAGCCTCAGAAGAACCTCCTCTGAAGGAGAGTATTTCTGCAGGTCAAACACCTCCAGATCTTCTGATGATGACAGTAAGATGAAGGCCAGAGCTGACCATTGAGCAGGAGACAGTTTATCTGTGGAGAGACGTCCTGATGTCAGGGACTGTTGGATCTCCTCCACTAGAGAAGCATCATTCAGTTCATTCAGACAGTGGAACAGATTCATGCTTCTCTCTGCAGACACATTCTTACTGATCTTCTCCTTGATGTACTGAACTATTTCCTGATTGGTCTGTGAGCTACTTCCTGTCTGTGTCAGCAGGGCTTGTAGGAGTCTCTGATTGGTTTGCAGTGAAAGACCCAGGAGGAAGCGGAGGAACAAGTCCAGGTGTCCATTTGGACTCTGTAAAGCCTTGTCCACAGCTCTCTGATGGAGACGTCTTAGATCTGGCTTGTAGAATAACTTCAACCAAGCAGAAACTGTTTGTTCTTCTTCCAGCAGGTTGACTCCAGACCTGATGAAGGTCAGACGGACATGAAGAGCAGCCAGAAACTCCTGAACACTCAGATGGATGAAGCTGAACACCTTCTCCTGGTACAGTCCTCTCTCTTCTTTAAAGATCTGTGTGAACACTCCTGAGTAAACTGAGGCTGCTGTGATATCGATGCCACTTTCTGTCAGGTCTGATTCATAGAAGATCAGGTTTCCTTTCTGCAGCTGATCAAAAGCCAGTTCTCCCAGAGACTCCATCATCTTCCTGCTCTCTGGACTCCAGTGTGGATCTCTCTCAGCTCCTCCATCATACTTGACCTTCTTGACTTTGGTCTGGACCACCAGGAAGTGGATGTACATCTCAGTCAGGGTCTTGGGCAGCCCTCCTTCCTCTCTGGTTTCCAGTGCGTCCTCCAGAACTGTAGCAGTGATCCAGCAGAAGACTGGGATGTGGCACATGATGTGGAGGCTTCGTGATGTCTTCATGTGGGAGATGATCCTGCTGGCCTGCTCCTCATCTCTGAACCTCTTCCTGAAGTACTCCTCCTTCTGTGGGTCAGTGAAGCCTCTGACTTCTGTCACCATGCCAACACAGTCAGGAGGAATCTGATTGGCTGCTGCAGGTCGTGTGGTTATCCAGAGGCGAGCAGAGGGAAGCAGTTTCCCCCTGATGAGGTTTGTCAGCAGCACATCCACTGAGGTGGACTTCCTAGGGTCGGTTAGGACTTGAGTTTTATTGAAGTCCAGAGGAAGTCGACTCTCATCCAGACCATCAAAGATGAAGACCACCTGGAAGTCTTCAAAGCTGCAGATTCCTGCTTCTTTGGTTTCAGTAAAGAAGTGATGAACAAGTTCCACCAAGCTGAACTTTTTCTCTTTCAGCACATTCAGCTCTCTGAAAGTCAGTGGAAACGTGAACTGGATGTCCTGGTTGCTTTTGTCTTCAGCCCAGTCCAGAGTGAACTTCTGTGTTAGGACAGTTTTCCCAATGCCAGCCACTCCCTTTGTCATCACTGTTCTGATTGGTTCATCTCTTCCAGGTGGAAGTTTGAAGATGTCTTCTTGTCTGATGGTTGTTTCTGGTCTGTGTGGTTTCCTGGATGCTGTTTCAATCTGTCTGACCTCATGTTCATCATTGACCTCTGCAGTTCCTCCCTCTGTGATGTAGAGCTCTGTGTAGATCTGCTCCAGAAGGGTTGGCTTTCCTGCTTTGGCAATCCCCTCAAACACACACTGGAACTTCTTCTTCAGAGAAGATTTCAGTTTACGGACACAAACTGCAGGAAGTTCTGAATGAAAAGAAGAAATAAGATGAGTCAGTAAAGATTTCAAGCCTGTGAAGAATGAGGATGTGAATATGTGATGTTCCAGGTGTTGAGACATCAGTAAATGTGTCATTTATCCAGCAGCTTCCATCTTTAGAGAAATCCTCTTACTGCTCTGCAGACGCTCAGCCAGCTCCTCCTGCTTCATTCTCCTCAGGAAGTCCACTGTTATCCTCACTAATGCCTCTCTGCTCTTCCTCTGCTCTTCATCCTCACCCTCCAAGACTGAGCATTCTGGGTAATCTGTACACATTAGCTTCTGGATCTTCTTTAGCTCGTTCTTCACAAAAGTGATGATGTTGTCCTCCAGCAGCTGGAAGAGAAAACCATATGAAGGACACAATCAGACTGAAATCATGGAGACAAACATCAGATCCATGTTGGACACACTGACAGTCCACTGTTCTGCAAAGGTCACCATGGAGACCACTGAGGACAGAAGACATGGAAAAGTAGTTGTTGGACATGTACAGACCATAAATATGGAGTCCAGCTGTGTCTGATGCTGCTGAACAGACGGACCACTGGGACGCTCTGAGCTCTGCTGGTCCACTCTGTGGAGGAATCAGGAAGAATCAGCTGATATTCTGTCTGTTCCACCTTTATCAGGTAAAACCTGTTTTTCCATCTAAACAAACTTTTTCTTTTCTGTAAAGTTCAATGTTGTAGAAAAACATAATCTATTAAACTTATTTCTATAAAATTTGTTTCAGTGACATAATCTAACACATCTATGGCCAAGCTGCTGTTGGAGATCTGGGGTCTCATTTATAAAACTCTGCGCAGAATCTTTACTAAAAGTCTACGTGCGCCAAAAACCCAAAGTTTGCGTGTGCCGAAAAATATTCAGATTTATAAGGTCTTTTAGAATCTTAGGTCTTTTAGGTGCAAGCAATTTCCTCTTTATAAATCACACTCTTCCTAGAACTTTGCGCAGGTGAAACTGGTTCATATCCCACCCCCGACACACCCACATTCTTCCATAGATGGTCGATGCAAAGTAGCTCATAAATATATAAACAAGCCAACTACGCCATGACAGCGTCAGCTTAATAATGGCAGAGAGGACGAGAAAGCGCAATTTTACCGAGACTGAAGTCGAGGTGCTAGTTGGTGAGGTGGAGGCTCGAAAGGATGTTTTATTTGGCGGCCACAGTAGTGTAATAACAAATAAGCGAAAGGCTGCTGAGTGGCAGCATATTGTTGCTGCGGTGAATGTTGTTAGTGTGACGGAGAGGTCTGTGCCTGAAGTAAAAAAAAGTGGTCGGATCTGAAAGTGGATGCAAAAAAGCAGACGGCATGCCACCGCCAGAGTGTGTCTGCCACTGGTGGGGGTCCTAGCACACCCAGCCCCTCACCTCTGATGTCCAGAATAGCCTCCATACTTGGGCCTGAAAGTGTGAGTGGCATAGTGATGGAGAAGGAGGGAGACACGGACCAGGCAGAGACCACAGAGGAGACCGGTAGGTAATTCTGTATAATTTTTATTTTGGTTCAACTAGGCTAAGACTTAAAATTAATAAACACAGATCTTGTCCTCCAGTAACACTTCAGATGGAAGGAGTGGGTGGAGAGGAGAATCCCAGACCTGGGAGTCCCGAAACCGCTGCTGGAGTGGCCTGCCCAAACACAAATGTGCCCCAAGCGCATGGCACACCTGGAAGTGGCCGGGTGCTGACTGATGCCGTCCTGAAAACGCAAAGGGACACAATTGACGCAGTCAAGGAAGTCAAAGTTGAATTGAAACAAATCCGTGAGGTTATGACTGAAATTTCTGGTGTGTTGCGTGAAATTTCCACTTCATTAAAAGAAATTGCTTAAAAATGAATATTGCTTACAGTTTTCTCACAAACGTTGCATGACCTGTTCGCGTAGCCTTGCTCCATGCCGGAATTCTTCATGTCGTTGAGGGGGCAGTGGATCAAAATTATCAGGATGAGGGGGAGGGGGGCCAGGTGGCAGAGGAATGGCATTCCGCATCGCCAAGTTGTGCAGGACACCACACGCCATAATGATTTTGCAAACCTTTTTTGGATGGTACAGCAGTCTGCCCCCGGAGGCATCCAAGCACCTCCATCGGCTTTTGAGGTAGCCGATGGTGCGTTCCACAACAGATCGCGCACGGCTGTGGATCAGATTAAAGCGCATGTCCTCTGCACTTTGCGGGTTTGGGAAAGGAGTGGGGAGCCAGCGCCTGAGGGGGTAGCCACTGTCACCTGCAAATTATATCAAATAATCTGAATCAAGTGTGTGTTAGAATTTCTACAATTTATAGGAAATTAGGACAAGTTTTTATTTAGGTTTAATTTATATTTACCAAGTAGCCAGCCATCACGCCCAGCGCCTGCCTGCAGTCTATTCCCCACACTGCTGTGTGTCAGAATGAATGAGTCATGTGTTGACCCAGACCACCGTGCCACTAAATTGGTCAGAACCATGCCCGAGTCGCAAACAATTTGGACATTGATTGAATGGACATTTTTACGGTTCACATAGACAAATTCGTTGTCACTCGGAGCCCTTATAGCAACATGTGTGCAGTCAATCACACCGATTACATTTGGGAAACCGGACATTGCTGCAAATTGCCTTTTAATGTTGGCCTGTTCTCCCACAGTGTATGGAAACTTAATGTATTGCGTGGTCATTTGAATTTTGCCATCCAAAACAGTTGCCATAATTGTGATTAGTGACGGCTGAGATATTCCAGACCTAAAGATAAAATATAATGAAAATGATTTTGCTTTGGAGTGACAACTGTCATATATCCTATTGTTCATCAAACAAATAGCAGCATACCTGTCGGCTAATTCCCGCTGGAAAGAACCGGTCGCCAGAAACCCTAGAGTGGTTAAGACCTGCAAATGTACTGGGATAGCACGGTTCCGGCGGGTAGGTTGAGCTAACACTGGGCCCAGATCAGCACAAAAATTCAAGAGCACTGCTCTGGGGAATCTAAATCGGCTTATCAGCCACTCATCATCATGGGCCAGAAAATCCTCATGGTCTCTAAAGACTCTCTCCATCCTGATCCTGCCATTGGCATAGTCTTCGAGCAATGCCAGCGCATCCATTGTAAAGCATTACGCACCAGTGTCACTGCAGTATTTATGTTTACTCAGTAATTACAGAAATTGCTATACAGCTTGTCACAATTAATGGAACAATGATCTTTTATTCTTTTACGTTTTGATGTTTTCTCTTCTGCACCCCTGCTGCAATGCTTTTTATGTTTTATGTAAAGCATTTTGAATTATCCTGTACATTAATTTGCTTTATAGATAAACTTGTCATTGCTACATAATTTGAAGATGAACATACACTTCGAACACACTGTGCTGTAAGTCCTGAATGGGTGCTTATGGGTTGTATGGCTTAATTGAGGACCATACGAGGGTTTACGAGGGTCTACAGTCTGATATTAATGGTTAAATGCATGAACGTGGCTTAAGTTCATCATCTTACCAGCGGTGCCGCCAATTTCCCCGTCTCCAAAATGTTCGTGTGCAAAGTTCAGAATGTGCGCACCGGTGCGCACATTCTCCCGTCAGGTTTGTTTTTATAAATCAGAAACTTTGCGTGGAAAATCACTTACAAGCCCTGTTTTGTGCGTAAGCAAGCTTTATAAATGAGACCCCTGGGCTCTTATTTATAGACTAATCTGGGTAAACACCACCAGTAGACCAACCCCCAGGGTGCTTTTCTTTTCTGTACATGTGTAATTACAACAAAGGATAATCTGACTTTTTTCTTAAAGGTGCCATGACATCAAATTTCACTTTTCTGGGGTTTTGGGTGTATAATATGATCTGTTGTGCACTGATGAGGCCATGTGAATGTCCAGAGTGAGTATCAAAGTTCCTGTTTATGGTCTGTCAGCTTTGTCTCTCTGCTCAGAAACAGTTGAATCAGACAGCAGCTTATCATTCTACGTAGTTCTATCATTCTACGTAATTTAATTGCTCCAATAAGAGCACACTATCAAGTAAACAGCCCCCCCCCCCCCCCTCTCTCTCCTAACGGTTTATGAACCGTCCGCTCCCCCTCCCTGTCTGATTCAGCTTCGTGTATGGAGCTAGTAGTAACTTCTCTGCAGTCAGGTCTGGATTTTCAAACAAATGGATTTAAAAGCAAACTTCTGCAGCTACACTAGGAGGCCACAACCTTCATTACCTTAATTTATTTATTTTCTAATCTGTCTTGTCTATAACGTACTCAAACTGTCTAAGTGCCCTGTTCTAGCAGTTAGCCTTAGCAAACTCCGCCGCAACTTACCTAATTCTCCAAAAAGGTCATAGCGAAAAAGGTGTAGCCAATCAAAATAAGTCAACGTGGTCTCCGGGAAAGCTCCATATCATCACCGGACCCAACTTATTACTAGAAGGAGGTCTGCGTTTCAAAACAATACTCCGCTAAAAATCCGTTTCTTTAGTATTTACATATGCATAATCCAACAACAAAACAGTTTTTAACTCCATGTCACACTCCTTTAACAATAACAAGTAAATCTGGAAGAACTTTCCCATTTCTTGATTTTTCATAAAGCAGGGAAAAACTTTAATTTGGGTAATAAATGAATGAGAGGATCACAAACATTTATTTCATGAAGATCGCTGCTGTCTGTCCACTGATATCAGTGTGTTTGCATCGGGCAGGAATTGGACACACTGAGAGCAGAGCAGGAATGACATGCTGTCACCGCAGAGAAACACTGAATTTCATTCCCAACAAAAACACAGTAAACATTGGTGAATACTCATTAATCTGACACGATACTGTACATATCCATGATGCAGCTTAAAATGAATACGTTAAGTACGGTAGTTAACTCTCATTAAAGGCAGGGTGGATGATGTTTTCCAAGAGCATATTATACTATATTGCTTCGTCTTCTTCACACCCCGATTGCAGTCAACTAACTAAATGTTCTGACACAAAAATTTAAAAAAATTAATGACCTGTGGAACGGACAGGAGTGAAAAAACCCTATCCAATGAAAGGATGGGACTGCTCACAGCCCGTGCTGATTGATTGAATGATTATTATCTCCATCAAACTCAATTGCTGTTTGTCCCCCTCTCACCCTACCCATGCGCACATGCACGCGTTCGCAACTCGCCGTAAGTGTCTCACAGTGCAGATGAACGTAGCTGCTTGCTTCTCTTATCTCTGCCGATGTTTGCTCTTAAAAAGAATAAAACAGATGTGGATCAAGTCATGGAGGTGTTGGTGTTTGCAGTGACCATGTTTTACACCACAGAAGAAGTTGGAAGTGAGATAATTATCACTTTTAAGAAGCGTGGTTCCTCTGCTGTTTACTGGGAAGCTAACAAGCTAGCCACTCGGCTGTTCTCTGGGAGATGTTGTGAAATATAAAATTATTTGCTCTGTTCAGGGCAATATTGTGACCAGAAAATGAAAATAGTTCAGTCAGAAACACAAATGGATCACATACACGATGTTCTGCAGCCTTTAGTTCAGGGGTCGGTAACTAAGTACCAATTTTTTTCCATACCAACTGAAAGCAGGCCAAAGTCACATCTTCACCATGTAAAATTTGTTTTTTCCAAATAAAGTTTCTTCTCATCTATATTTTTAAACCATACTTTTACCTACTGCAGTTGATAGTTTTGCAAAAACAATTTGATTAACTCACTGGTTAAAGATCTATTACAGTGGCACACACAGAGCTATCTTTTTCATAACTCCTTTTTTCTCCACATGAGCCTCTTATATTTCTCCATCAAGCCAGATGATCTGAAGCCAAGCAGATGTGCTTTATTTGATCATATTTTGCCAGCTCATGAATCATGAATGAATGTTCTGAAATCTGTGTGAAACTGATGTTTTGTGGTCGCAGATATTAGTCACAATGTAGTCAATGATGAAATAAAACCAAGTTTATCTACAAAGGGAGGATGTGTTGGAAAATGTGTGATGTCATTTGTAGATGTGTCCAAACACAAGAGTTTATTTTCATTGATATATATTTAACATTCTGTTGGATCAAGTGTGCTTTATTGTCACCTACAGCAGATAGAGGAGATTGAGTTGTCAGGATTAACCTGGTCTAGTTGCATTTACATGGTGGAGGTTGCTGTGAACTAAGCACCGCGCACACAGCAGAGTTCAGTAACAACAAACCAGTTATTTTCCTCGTCTTTCTGTCTGGTCTTTTTGCTCCTGAAGCAACAGTTCTGAGTGTTTAGTAACTGTGCTGTTCCAGTCATTTGGCTCCACACCATTTAAAATTCTGAATGATCAGCTGTTAAACTTTGCTGCTTCAGCCTCCAAATGAGGTCGGTTAAAGGTTAAATATGTAATACGGACAGAACAGTGACATCACGTGTGTCTAGGTCACGGGCCGGCTCTTTTGTCCCTCTGATGCGGCTCCCTGGCATTTGAAAATGAATTAATGACTATTGTACTAAAGTGTATTTCATTTTGGTTGGCTCACTTTAATAATGTGATTCTAAAAGACCAAGACAAACTTCCCCTTGTGAGACAATAAAGTTAATCTTATTCTAAATTTGAAGATGATGATGATCCCTCTGAGGGATTCATGTACAGTTGCGCACTTTTCCCATGTTCTCCGAGCACTCCAAATGCAGCATGTGAAATAAAATCCAACTCGACTATTAAAATAAAGACATAATTTATATTGTACCATTTTGCAAAGCAGCCCATTGAGTGACAGGTGCAATAAACAGGTAACTGCAGTAAAACGGCGAGTAGCTATCCAGCATGTGATATGATGCGTCTCACACACCTTTACGCAGCCAGTGTTAATAACTGCACTTCATGCTCACGTGCAGCTATGGTGCAGCATAGCATGATACAGCCCTATCCAATCAGCAATCACGGAATTAAACATTAAAAACGCAATTAATTATAAACAGAATATCACTGAGTGTGGACCTGCCGCGGAGCGCTGAACTTTCTTCCTGGTGCACTATCCCACGAACACCTCAGAGCGGAGGTCTCTGTTGTGCTTGGATTCAAGTGCAGTCGACTAAGGATCACAACACTGCTGTTGCTGCAGTTATCCACTCTGACCCTGTCATGCTGCGCTTTGACCACCTTTCCAGCCAGGTAGGCCGACGATGGAGAAGAAAAGTGTCTGATGCACGGAGCATGTTCAGTGCTGCGTGGGCAGATTCATATGTTTTCACTGCTGACCAAATTATTTTGCGTAGCTATGTTCATATTTTGTGAAATAGTAATTTCATTTTGTGACCAACAGTCTTCAGCATGTCGAACAAGTAACGCAGAGCAGTTTATAACTGACAGCTAACATTAGCCATGTTAGCAAACAAGCTAGCTTACCGATCCAGGAGGAAAGTTGCCATTTCCGTGTTTTGACGCCGTGGAAAACGTTTATGTGGGTCCATTTAGTGTAATCTTCAACTAAAGGTTTTGCTCTTCTCAGGTCACTCCTCCTCAGAAACAGATAACATCTCCACGGCTCTGAAGCAGCTGCTTCACTCGTCGTCTCCACTGTTTCCCTGTACCAGCCTAACTGGGCCCAAAACACTAATGCCACACAAAGATCGTATTTGGCAACCCGCAATGGCGGCGTGTATTGGCTCATAGATGTAAATATCATGCCATTATCGAACCCGTTAAAATTTATTTAACAGTCTTATCTTGAGCAGAACGGTATCTCTGAGAAATTTCAGTCAGATTTTAAAGCATTTCATAGTACAGAAACAGCATTATTAAAAGTTTTTAATGATCTGCTTTTAACTGCAGACCGTGGTAGTTCCACTGCGCTGATACTTTTAGATCTAGCATCTGCCTTTGACACGGTTGATCATCAGATCCTTTTTTCCCGTTGGCGTAGCATTAACCAGTCATACCTAGCTGACAGGAGTTTTTCTGTCAGTTTAGGTCAGTAATCATCTGCTGCCTCCCCTCTCAACTGTGGGGTCCCCCAGGGTTCTATTCTGGGTCCTATTTTGTTTTCTTGGTATCTGCTTCCGTTGGGTTCTATTTTTAGTAAGTTTGGCATCTCTTTTCATCTCTTTTTGGCTTTTCTTTTCTGCTTTGCGGATGACCTGCAGATCTATCTGCCACTGCAGACCAGGTCTTCTGGGTCCATTGACTCTCTGCTGCAGTGCCTTGCTGAGGTGCATTCATGGCTGACTCAGAACTTTCTCCAGCTAAACAGGGATAAAACTGAAATGATTGTATTTGGTGAGTCAGATCTATTGGATGGTCATGTTAGTGTAATTGGCTCCTTGACACAATACTCCAAGCAATATGTCAGAAATCTTGCAGTGACCTTTGACTCTCGGTTCAGATTTTTTTTTTTTATATATACTTTATTCAAAAGTATATCAAGCCGATTAGGAAATTCATTCTCTGCACTTTCACCCATCTCAGGTTGAACCTGAGAACAGTGGGCTGCTATTTAAAGCTCCCGGGGAGCAGTTGGTGGGGGGTTAAGGACCTTGCTCAAGGGTCCACAGTGGTTCACGTAAGTGCCGTGTCTGGGATTCAAACCCGGGTCTGCCGCGCCAAAGCCCACGACATTAACCACTACGCTATCCACTAGATTCTATAAACAGATAAGTTCTGATGTCAAATCCAGCTTTTTTCATTTGCGCCTTCTAGCCAAAGTCAAATCATATCTGCCATATCAGGACTTAGAGAGGGCGATCCATGCTCTGGTTACCTGTCGCTTGGACTATTGTAATTCCCTCTATTTTGGAGTAGAGCAGTCTCTTCTTCAGCGCTTGCAGACTGTGCAGAACGCAGCTGCTCGTCTCCTGACAGGGTCTAAATGCCGTGAGCATATTACTCCAGTGCTTGTTTCTTTACACTGGTTGCCAGTGCAGTTTAGGATTCAGTTTAAGATTTTACTACTTGTTTTTAAGAGTCTTAATGGTACTGCACCTCCCTACCTCTTGGTAGTGCCCTGCACGGGTCCAATATCTGAGCCCGAGTCCGGCCCTGGCCCAAAGGGGTGGAGCCCCAGCCCGGCCTGGCCCGGCCCGACAGACCTTCAAAGTTCTCAGGCCTGAACCCCAATAAAGCCCGACTTTTTTTTTTCTCCTTAAACCAGGCTGTCATTAAAACATGTTCATTGGGGATCTTGGCGTGATATTACGCTATTTTCATAATTTTTTTTTATCAAAATAAAGTTATTGAATTGATTTAACTTAATGACTGCATTATTTTATCAATGAGAATTGGTGCGTTCAGGTGCAGTTATAGGTACACCTCCGATCTTATCTGAGAACTTTTATAGCACAAGTGGGGTATATTTCGTTTCCTTTCAATATTAACTTTAGTTTGTAAAGTGTATGAAGCATTTTGGCTGGTGTTAAATTTATGATTTTGTTTTATTAAATGACAATGCAACTGCAACAGCGCACGGAAATTTGACCTACATATCGCAGCCATAAGATACAAAAGCCAACGCACTTAAAAAGTATCTCAGTGTCTATTATTACGATAAACGTAGCAAAAGCTTATCAGAAATATTTTCTTCTTTATCTTAATAAAGACAACAACTAGGAGCAGCAGAACTATCAATCTTATAACAAACAATTTGTCCTGCGCAGCAAGGATGCCAGTGACGGGAGGGGGAGAAAGGAAAAGCGGCTGCTGCGTTCAAGTGTTGCCATTTAAATTGGTTAAACACAAACACCGCACACATCTATCTAATTAGCGGGTTTTTAAAAAAGGAGGGCCCGAGGTAATGATATGGTCACTGGCCCGAAGCCCAGCCCACGGGCCGGGCTTCCATCGGGGCCCGCGGGCTTGGGGCTCCAGTGCAGGGCTCTACCTCTTGGAACTTCTGAACACTTACAGCCCAGTCAGAGCACTGAGGTCAACAAACCAGATGCTCTTGACAGTCCCTAGAAGCAGGCTAAAAGGAAGAGGTGATCGGGCTTTTTCTGTTGCTGCTCCTCGGCTTTGGAACAGCCTGCCCCTAACCATCAGATCTGCACAGTCCGTTGATCATTTTAAATCACTGCTGAAAACTCATTTGTTTTCACTGGCTTTCCAACCAGCTTGAGAGAGTCTCATCTATCTATATTTATATTCTATATTTTTGTATCTTTGATTTCATCTGTTTATGTGATTGTGTTTTTTATTCTGCTTTTTATTTCTGATTTATTCTTTTATTCTGTACAGCACTTTGGTCAACTGAGGTTGTTTTTCTTTTTTTCTTTTTTTTTAAGGATTTTTTGGGCACTAGTGGCCTTTATATGACAGTATATAGCAACAGGAAAGGGGCAGAGAGAGTGGGAAGGACATGCAGCAAGGGACCGGACGGGAATTGAACCGGGGCGACTGCGCTGAGGAACGAGCTCTGTTCATGGGGTGGCTGCCAACCAACTACTAGGCTAAATATAATTTTTTCTAGGAAATGTACTTTCATTCTGTACCCCCCCCCCCCCCAAACGACCTGTGGAGGGATTATTTTTTTAAAAATATAGCTTTTAATAAAAATGTTCCATATTCAACCTTTAACTCTCCACTTCACCCCACTGAGGTGAAGCAGACGGGACTCTGCTGCAACTAGAGGAGCTGTGTGCTGGTTAGTGGTGAAACTTGAAGCAAAACATTGAGAGTAAAACAGTTTCCTCTCATGTCCAACTTTCTCTGCTCCCGACATCTCTCCCCCGCTCTCACCTCCCCCTCCCTCCCTGCTCTGACTGGTGCTGTATCAGATCAGCTGACTTGCTGCACTTCTCTGACCTTAAAGGGACAGCGCTGCAAACATCACCATGTCTGAGTAGTGAGACATAACTGCACGAACACAGTCAACTTTTTTCTCTACTTGTCCTGTCCAGCATCGTAGCAGCAGAATGATGATCTGGCTGCTTTGTTGTGCTGAACAGAAAAGTCAACCTTTTTAAGAAAACCATCTGGCGAGGCAGCTACTATTGGTGGCAGGCCAATTTTGTCCTGCAGGCCGCTGCTTTAGTTTCATCTGCAGGACCCATCTGGGCGACATGATTTGTACAGTCCTTAAAGGTTTCCCTGAAGATTCCCCCTCTGAAAATAAACATAGACTTGTGCAAGTGAAATCCATCTCAAACCGCGCCTTTGGGCCTTTACTCGCGTGCAGTGATGTTTCTGGGTGGAGATTTCTGTTTATATCACCAGCCAATGACAGAGCTAAGAGCATGACGCTGTGTGGGAATAAGCTCATGATTGGAGCAGACGCCAGTCACTCCAACTCTCAAAGGAAAAAAAAGAAAGAAAGAAAACGGCAGATGCACAGAAGAAAAGGTAAGAGCTTTAGATAGTGCACGCTGGAAAACCAAGGTTAATAATGGTTTGGCTTTTACCCGCTTCTGAGCTCTGAAGGAGGCTTGAAGCTGAAAGGGCTGAAGAACGAGGCAGCCATTAGACGGACAGGGAGGGGCGTTCACTTTGAATGCTGTTGTTTGCAAACAGAAACGGTGTGTGTGTGTGTGTGGGGGGGGGGGGGGTCTTCAGACTCTACCTTTAATCAATACCCAAAGCCAAACACATGACAAAGTAGAAACGTAACAAACTTTGCAAGCATTTTAGTATTTCTTTTTAGCATCCTTTTAGCATGTTAGCATATAAAAGGTAATTAGGACTAGAACCCTAAGGAATGGCCGCACAATATACAAAACGCCCGTCAGATAGGTCTATATAATTGTGCATAGGATCTTTACAAAAATTGTACGTACACCCAAAACACAAAGTTTGAATACGCCAAAAATATTCAGATTTATAAAACCGGGCGTGCTTACAGGTTGAAGCAGTTCCCCTTTATAGATCACCATCTTTCTGGAAGTTTGCGCAGGTGAATTTGGCTCATACCTCGCCCACAACACCCCCACCTTCTACCATAAATGGTCAGTGCGAAGTACCTTATGGATATTTCTGCATAGTTCTATAGATAAGCCAGCTGATCTGTGGCATGTACAACTTATTTGTGACAACTGAAGAGACAATAAAACCTAATTTCATGGAGACTGAAGTGGAGGTGCTTGTTGGTGAGGTGGAGGCTCACAGAAATGTTTTATTTAGGCGTCATAGTGGAATCACAGATAAAGGAAAGTCTGCTGAGTGGCAGCACGTTGTTGCAGCAGTGAATGATGTGATGGAGAGGTCTGTGCCAGAAGTCACGCTGAGGGAACCATCTCAATGTAACTTTGTGCAGAACACAGAACACATTTTTGGTGTGGTACAGCAGTCTGAATCCTAATGAGGAAGTCAATCTATGATTAAAATTTGATATGAAGGGACATTAAATGTTTGAGAATGTGGCAGGACAGGAGGAGAGTCCGGGCGGGGTTTGATCCTTAGCCTCTAAGAGTCGTGTGCACTAACCAGTCAGTCAAAGGCACATCTGCAGCCGTGTAGCCAGGACGCATTATCAGTTGGAGGCATAGCGACAGAACCCCATGCTACGGATTTACGAAGTACCGGTACTGTTTGGTACTGGTTCCTAATATTAACTATACTCGGGTACCATGAACTCACTGGCTGCCATTCACATGTTTCCACGTTAATTCAAATGCGAACGTTAACTGCCAATCACGGGTTTCCACGTAAATTAAGGGTTTTAATTGGGGGAGCTGTTTTAATCTCTGGCGGAGCTTGTCAGAGAGAACCAAGTGCTGATCATCTTTAAAAAACCTACCAGGAAGTGATGCGCTTCTGTGATGCTTCCTGTGTTACCTTGCTAACGGCTGTTAGCCCAAGAAGTATGCTGGATTCTGCTGCTGGGGGGAGAGAACATGGCGACCGGTTGTAATCGAAGCAGTTTAGGAGGTGGAAAAAGTGATCGGTGACAGACAGACACGATCGATCGAAGACACATTCATAGATGGAAATACAGCAGCGAAGTGCGCCAGCTGAAAGTGAAAGTAAGTCAACAGCACGCGGTTGTTTCCTGCGGGGGGGGGGGGGGGTGCGTGTCTAAGCTAATCTAATCTAATCTATGTCTAATCTAATCTAAGCTTTCCCTTGGTACATTCAGTGTTTGTACTGGCATGGTACACAATACTCTGTGGATCTCCCAAAATCAGTGAAAATGCTTAAAAACCCTGGCAATATGAAGCGCTCTGCTCGCAAAAGGTCTGGCAGTCAATGAGTTAAGATTCTGGATAAATGATACTCAATAAGAGTATCTATAAATATCAGTATACATAAGAAGAATCAGTATTGGTATCAGCATCAATAAAATCATAACGATATATATCCCTACCCTATGCAGACACATGAGGAGTCATGATGCAGTCTGGTTTCAGTTCCCCACCTCACCATCTGTGTCACCAGTTTCCCCAGTCTCCAAAACCAGTGTACGCATGGGTCAGCGTTAACATGAAAGATGCACATTCTCCCATCAAGTTTGCTTTTTGCTGGAAACTGACTACACCAGTTTCAGGCCCTGTTTTTTGCATATGCAACATTTATAAATGAGACCCCTGCTGATGATTGTCAGCTTTTTAAATGAGAGCTCCCACTTTCTGCAGCTCTCTAACTCAGACACAGTAAATCTGAAACTACTGAGAAATCCTCCTGAAAACTTTCCTCACATGTTTATCACACTGTTTTATTATTGGAGCTTTTATCTGGAGATTTGAGCTCATTTAGTAAAGAAGTGAAGATTAAATCAGAGTCACATCTGAGCATAGAAATGTGGAAAAGAGCTGAAACACATGTTGGAATAAAAACTGTTCACACTGACTTTGATACAACATTTACACCCAGCTCACCTCCATTCCTCTGAGCTGAAATCAGGATTATGATCCTTTGACGTGTCACTTTTAAAGGACACACAGCTGGATCCTGGTCCTGGTTCTGGTTCAAACCTTTGAATAAAGATGGTTTAAAAATTTCACTACTGAACTCTGAAATTGTTCAACAGCATTTTATTAAAACAAGAATCTGGAAGACAAATCAGAAACTATCATATTCCAAACATGAAGCAGAATTTAGGGCTGGACGATTATGGAAAAAAATTATAATCACGATTATTTTGTCTGATATGGGAATCATGATTAATATGAACAATTATTTGATGATTTTATAAAAAGTGTTTATTGAACCACCAAAACTCAACTTCAAATATAACTTAAAAAAATAAAACCAGAAATAAATTAGAAACAAGTAAAGGAGTAAAATAAGAATATTATTTAAAATGATGATAGCGATAAAAATGAATACAGATCTGGGCATGAAAAAGTTCCCCTTTCAGCCGACTGACAGCCACTTACCAGCTACTTGTCTGCTAATTCAATCGCACAGAGAAACACCTGTGTGCCCAGGAGAAACCATTTCAGAGCATAAATGAACGCCCGGAACAAGAATGTTTCCACACGCCAAGTTTGGACACCGTACGTGATGGCATATTTGCGGGACAAGTCGTTCAGCCAGTGATAGTGCAGTAATGGTGCACTATTACTGCACCACTTCTGGCAGAAAAAGGAGGAACTTTTTCATCCCCAGATCTGTATCCAGTCTACATGCATTCCTGTTCTTTACTCCCTGCAGTTTGCTTCCTATAACTCCACCAGTCTGTTCACCTCAGGATTATTCGTTTTTCTTCGATTACAGTGTTTTTCTAATTGTGAAAAGACAAAATTGAAATCACAATTAAAATTTGATTAATTTTCCAGCCCTAGCAGAAATGACATCAAGAAATGATTCAACTGAAACTAGTTTTCATCTGAAATATGATCCAACCTCCACTGAACACGACAGATACTCACTGTTGCTCTGAGGAAACACCAGCTCGGAAATTAATAAACTTAGGCATCGACCGGTCACTCTTCATGGACACACAGCTGGGTTCAGGTCTGACTTCAGGTCCAGATCCAGGTCCAGATTTAAGGACTTCAGCTTCAGGTCCAGGTCCAGGCTGGTTCCTGTGAATCCAAATGTTTGGTGTGAGTTGTGATCTCTGACATGGAGAAGAGTCATGGACAGTTAGAGATGCTCATCTCACCTCTGAGTGCTTTTAGAGGGAGGGGCTCCCTCCTCTCTGTCCTCACACTGATCCATGATGCTGAATTCACATCAGCTCACACACACTTTCTACCTTCATCTGCAGAGGAAACACACATCATTCATCTGAACATCAACTGAAATCCTCCTCTCCATCATCAGCTGCTCCTCCTCTGATTGGCTCTGAGTTTCTGTTTCATATCAGTGTCAGATAAATGCAGTCAGACAGCAGTGAGGAAGAGGAAGCTGCCTTCAGCTGGAGTGATGGGGCAGCAGACCATCATCTTCATCGCCATCATGTTAGATCTCAGCTGCTGGAGAACTCTAATAAAGCAGATCTAAAATGGAAATATTTCTTTTATTTGCATGAAAAAGAGACTGAAAGTAAATCAGATGAAAGTCAACTTTATTTGTAAAGCGCTTCAAACACAGCAGCTGCTGATACAAAGTACTGAACAGAGGTAAAAGCAGAAATTTGGTCTCACAATGGGGAAAAAAAGTGAGAACATTAAAACAAATATGAAACATAAGAACAATCACAACAATGAACATTAAAAACAATATAAATATCAGAAAAAAAAGACTTAAAACAACAAAGTGGCTCATGAAGGGTGGAACGCCGGGACAAACAGGGACTTAAAAAGTGCCAGAGATGAGGCCTGTCTAATGTACGGTGGCAGCAAGTTCCACAACTTTGGGCCGCCACAGAAAATGTTCTATCCCCTCACATCTTCCACCGAGACCTCGGTACATCTAACAGCAGCAACTCAGCTGCCCGAAGAGGGTGAGTGGGAGCATGAAGATGGAGAAGCTCTGAAAGATAGGAGGGGGCCAGGGAATTTAAAGATTTAAAAACAGATCAAAGAATCTTAGACTGAACCCTAAAAGATGAAGATGTGAAAACAGGAAACAGGAGAAAATGTTTGACATTTTCTGTCAGCAAACAGAAACTAAAGGATGATGTTAAAGAAGGAAACATGAAGAGATTCTAGTCTGGATGGAAAGTCTGACTGAAGGAGCTGCAGAATCACACACTGTAGCTTCTGATCTGTTAAACTGCTTCCTGCAGCACAAGGGAGGAAGCCACTGCTCATCTTCATCATCATCATCACGCTGTAAAGTCAGCTCCATCAAAACTGCAACGCTACATCACTGATTATAATCAGACAGTTTAACTGGCATTCATGACATTTTATTTTGAAAGGAGGAACAGGAAGCTGCTGAGTGTGACTTTACTGTCGGAGACGAGACTTTGATCCAGGAAATAAAAACATGATGCAGCTGGTGAAGAAAAGACAAAACTATCAGCTGATCCAGTCAAACATCATCATTAACATCAAGATCAATAATGATCAGCTGATCATCAATAAACATTAACTTATCAATAAACATCAGCTGATGGTCATGCAGTCTGATTCCAGTTAATCAATAATCTGATCAGCATGTAGATTTGTCCTCAAACAGCAAGGTGATTAAAGTTGGAGGTGAAATCAGAAGTGAAGATGTTCTCCAAACATTCCAGAAACAAAGAGGAAAGTTCAGACTTACAGTTTGTTCAGAGATGAAGAAGAAGACTCTCCACTCCACAGAGACACACACAGGTGAGCTGCTTCCTGGAATCATCACAGTTCTACCTGAGATGGAGGCAGACACACCTTCATCTCCTCACTGATATGTGGTGTGACTGGTCGCACTGGTTGGACTGGTCTGAGCCTAAACTAAGCTGATGTCTGCAGAAGTGAACTTCATGAGTAATTCACTGGGCTTATATGAGGCCTATGATGTGTTTGAGAGCCTTAAAAGGACCCAGAGAATTTCAGTTCTGTCCTGATGAATTCTGATTGATGAATGAAGGATTCAGCAGGATGATGATCCAGTAATACAGAAGTTACAAGGGAGTTACACAGGAGTTATACAGGAGTTACACAGGAGTTACACAGGAGTTATACAGGAGTTATACAGAAGTTACACGGGAGTTACACGGGAGTTATGCAGGAGTTATACAGAAGTTACACAGGAGTTACACAGGAGTTACACAGGAGTTATACAGAAGTTACACAGGAGTTACACAGGAGTTATACAGGAGTTATACAGAAGTTACACAGGAGTTACACAGGAGTTATACAGGAATTATACAGAAGTTACACAGGAGTTACACAGGAGTTATACAGGAGTTATACAGGAGTTACACAGGAGTTATACAGAAGTTATACAGGAGTTACACAAGAGTTATACAGAAGTTACACAGGAGTTACACGGGAGTTATACAGGAGTTATACAGAAGTTACACAGGAGTTACACGGGAGTTATACAGGAGTTATACAGAAGTTACACAGGAGTTACACAGGAGTTATACAGGAGTTATACAGAAGTTACACAGGAGTTACACAGGAGTTATACAGGAGTTATACAGAAGTTACACAGGAGTTACACAGGAGTTATACAGGAGTTATACAGAAGTTACACAGGAGTTACACAGGAGTTATACAGGAGTTATACAGGAGTTACACAGGAGTTACACAGGAGTTATACAGGAGTTATACAGGAGTTACACAGGAGTTATACAGAAGTTACACAGGAGTTACACAGGAGTTATACAGGAGTTATACAGGAGTTACACAGGAGTTATACAGGAGTTATACAGGAGTTACACAAGAGTTATACAGGAGTTATACAGGAGTTACACGGGAGTTACACAGGAGTTATGCAGGAGTTATACAGAAGTTACACAGGAGTTACACAGGAGTTAAACAGGAGTTATACAGGAGTTACACAGGAGTTATACAGGAGTTACACAGGAGTTATACAGGAGTTATACAGAAGTTACACAGGAGTTATACAGGAATTATACAGGAGTTACACAGGAGCAGTGATGGGAATAACGGCGTTAGAAATAAACGGCGTTACTAATGGCACTACTTTTTCAGCAACGGGTTAATCTAATGAATTACTAAGTCTATCATCACAACGCCGTTACCATCACTGGCCTTCACTGACAGCGCGTTACTATTGTTGTGTGAGATTCATTTTTGTTCCTAGTGAACAGAAGTTTCACTTTTTTTGGGACTATATTGTGCTGCTGCTCTCGCAAAGAGGAGGCGGAGTGATACGCAAATACCTGGAGACACTCGCCCATACACTCATCAGTAACCTGCGGTCTCCAGGGCTGCAGACATGCGCCCCTCCACACACTCATGTTAGAGCAAAAAGGTTTCTGTGAGACCTGCGGACCTATACTGGGAATACGGCGTCACCTACCTGACAGACGCAGCGATTACGTCCAGTTTAAGAAGAAAACAGCATCAAAGTTCGAGTAGGCCTAACACGTTTCCCTGAATTATTTCTTTCACCCATGACCCGGATTCAGTTCATAGTTAATACTTAAGATACACGAGTTCTGCACATTGGATCTGTCTTCATCTGACCGGAGCGGTACAGAAACAGTGATGATGATGATGATGATGATGATTTATGAAGGACTGTCATTGCAAACCCCAGTCAATATGCGCAGCCGAACACACGTGCGCACAACGGGGAGAATTATAAACTGGAATCAATAAAAACATCAGTTTCCTTCAGAGATAAAAAAAAACAAAACATGAACATGATGAGAAACGATTAGTTCGTGTTTCTTCGTGGTGTTTGGCGTCATAACCACATGAAGCTCCTCTCCTGAGGAGGAGACGGAGCCACAACATCCATCAGTCTGAGTGTCCATGATTTTTCTGTTGGTAATTTATTCAATAGTTTCCATTGATTTCATTCATTAGTCAGATCTGATATTCACTTTTATATTAATTCAACATAAATTTTTTTGATTGATTTAATAGATTAATTGAGATTAATTTAAAATTACATCTAAAGGAACATTAAAAAAGTAACGGAAAAATCACTTTTCCAGGTAATTAGTTATTTGAAGGTCTCTGCACGAGCCTGCACAGGAGTTACACAGGAGTTACACAGGAGTTATACAGATCTGGGCATGAAAAAGTTCCCCTTTCAGCCGACTGCCAGCCACTTACCAGCAACTTACCAGCCACTAGTCTGCTAATTCAATCACACAGAGAAAAGCCTGTGTGCCCAGGGGAAAAGATTTCAGGGCGGCGGGGGCCGGGGCGGGGCGCGGGCGGCGGCGGGCCCGGGCCGGGGGGGCCGGCGGGCGGGCGGGGCCGGGGCCGCCCGCGCCCGCCGCGCGCCGGCGCGCGGCCCCCCCCCCCCCCCCTCGGGCGCCCGCATCCCGCGGCGGGCCCCCCGCCCGGCCGGGAGGGCGGGGGGAAGGGACGGGGCAGCACCCGCAGGCGCGGGCGCCCCCGCCCCGGGCGCGCCCCGGCGGGGGCCGCGCGCGACGCCGGGGCGCGCGCCGACCGACGGCGGGCACGCCCCCCCCCCGACCCAGGAGCCCCCCCCCCCCCGGGAGCAGACCCGCGCCACCCCCTTCCCCCCCGCACCCACACACACCCCCCACCGCCTCAACCCCCCCGCGGGAGGTTGGAGAGCCCGCACCCCCCCCGACCCCCCCCCCCCCCCAATCACGCCGGGTTTTTACCCACCCCCGGGGCGGACGCCTTTTCCCCCCCCCCCCCCTTCCCCCCCGCACTTTCGGACGCCCCCCCCCCCCCCCCCCCCCCCCCCCCCCCCCCCCCCCCCCCCCCCCCACCCCCCCCCCCCCCCCCCCCCCCCCCCCCCCCCCCCCCCGCGCCACCCCGCCCCCACCCCCCCCCACAAGCATAAATGAACGCCTGGAACAAGGATGTTTCCACACGCAAAGTTTGAACATCGTACGTGATGCAGTATTTGCGGGACAAGTCGTTTAGCCAGTGATTAGTGCACCACTTCTGGCAGAAAAAGGAGGAACTTTTTCATGCCCACATCTCTACAGGAGTTATACAGGAGTTACACAGGTTGTCCCAGTCAGGACTGAGTCATGGTTGCTAAAACTTTACAAGACCGACTGACTTTAGTGATGTAGTAGGTGGAAAATATTGAATAAAATGTTGTTCTGCATGACTGGCTTTATTTTTACTCTCACGTTTAACTTTATGATGCTTAAATTTACCGTAAATTCTGGGCTACAAGCCGCTACTTTTGTCACTCGCTTTGAACACTGCAGCTTGACCAACGATGCGGCTAATCGATGGATTGTTTCGGATAAATGAGCTTTTGAAGAAAATCAGGGTTGAAAAAATATTGATCCTTTTCATTTATGATGTCTGTCATAGTGCTGGAGCCTTACACATCAAATCTTCATCCTCCACTGCCCACAAACAGCGTTACACTGCTGCTGTATGAGGGATCTGGATTTGACAGTTATTTGGTGAGAAAACGTTATATTGATTAGACTCCTGCTTCACAGAGGTGACCCGCAGCAGCACAAAAACACTCGTGCCTTCTTATGTTGGACATGAGCTCAACCTTGCAGTTGGAATGTCAAAGATCGGATGTTCAGAAGGAAAGTTACGAGCTCTTTTACAGCCCTCTGTCCAACCAGAGCTGCAGCACGTAAACTTGGAATCAGTGTTCACCGGTGAGACGTTGGAGACGGCAGCGTGAAGATTTTATTTTAACCAGCCCTCTTAAGCCCCGTTTCCACCAGCGGGTCTGGCCTGGGTCGGCCCAGGCCGGATCGCATGGGTTTTGCGTCCCCACAGCAAACTGTACCCTTACCCTGGAGGTATTAACCAGATAGTGCTGCTGGTCGCGTGACATCATCACATCATTTTAACCAAAGCACCGCACCACACGTGACAGAAACAAAGGAGTCCCCCCTGCTTTGTTTTTACACCAGGTCACGCAGGAAGTGACGGATTTTTCAATGAATCAACGGATTGCTGTGTATTAGCTCCACCTCTTTGGTCCGGATCGGTTAGATCAGTACCCCTACTGAAGGGTACTAAAAAAGTAGGCCGGGTCGGGTTGGGTATAAGGGTACCCCCGTCCTAGGTTTTATCTGTGGAGACCCTAAAAACGTGGACCGATCCGGCCCGACCCGACCCAGACCCGCTGGTGGAAGCGGAGCTTCACAGAGAGAGAGAGAGAGAGAGAGAGAGAGAGAGAGAGAGAGAGAGATGCTCCTCCTCTGATTGGCTCTGAGTTTCTGTTTCATATCAGTGTCAGATGAATGCAGTCAGACAGCAGTGTGAGGAAGAGGAAGCTGCCTTCAGCTGCTGGACTTCTATCAGGACACTAGATGGAGGCATCGAGTCAGACAGACGTTACTATTAGATCAACATATGATTTAGCCAATAATGCTATAAAACTAACACAAAAATGCTTTGAAACTTCTCAGCAGCACAGAAGACGACACACTTCTTCCTCTTTTCTAAACTTAGAATATATTTTTATATTTTCAAACTTTTGGGGAACATGCAGTTAGAAACGGAGCTACTGAGCTGATGAGGATGTGCTCATAAAAACCTCTGGTGCCTCGAAGGTTAACGTGCCGCCCGCCGTTTATTTACTGGTTTTGCTAACATTATGCTGTTTGGTACATTTTCACCTATTCATAAATAAATGTAAATACATGTCCTTGGTTGTGTTCATGGGGATTGTAACTTTCATGATATCTGGGGAAAGCATAGAACTTTTTATTTATTTTTTGAAAGGTATCTTGTTAATTCAGAAAAACCAAGGGTGCCTGCACAGATTTTTTTCAGGGGCTTCCAGAGAAAATAGCAGGGTGGATCGCAGAGGACTAACGACAAAACACCAATGGCAGAAAATGGTAGTTCTAGTGTCAGTCAGTCATCAGTCATTTCCTGTACCGCTTATCCAGCTCAGGGTCGCGGGGGTTGCTGGAGTCTATCCCAGCTATTATCAGGTGAAAGGCAGGTACACCCTGGACAGGTCGCCAGTCTGTCACAAGTTCTAGTGTGCTATTTTTTTTTTATTTGGTTTTTAAAATTTTGACAATCAAATATAAACAAACCATGCTGTACCATGTTAATAGAACATAAATGTTGGTACAAATGAAAAAGTGCCATTTTTGACAGGGTGGCCAGGTTTTTGTTCAGGTTGGCACTGGCCTCCTCTTGGGGGGGCTATTGAGAAAAACAGAACAGTTTTATTTTTTCAGGTGAATGCAATACATTTGTGTAAGTTTCAGCCTGGCTGTTTTAATGATCACTCTCTCCTGGAGAATCATGTCATTGAGGAGTGGAAACTCAGGGAACCTCATTTATTAACCAATCACAGATCTGTGTAGATTTGCTGCATGAGAACGTGGTAAACCCAGCGACTCCAACAAGGATTGGAGGAGGCAGCGGCCAACCAGGAGTGTGAAGGTGTGTTGGCCACAGCCAATCCCAGTCAGGGACCAGCAACATGTTAAACATGGAAGGTTGTCGGTCAGACGGGCAGAAGCCGTAACAGGAACCTTTTCATGTGAAGTGAAATTTCCCATCATGGAACTCTACTTAGAAATGTTTTTATATACAATGTCAGTCCAGACCTGCGTATGAACAGAATCTAGAGGTAGAACAGGGAAATGTCAGCTTCCATGGGGATTCTTCATTTTATCAAAATAAAAGCCTTTCAGTTAGCACCCTAATGTTTAGAAAATAAACAGAACCTAGGAAAAACACCTGAGAGAGCGCTGATCATTGATCTTCTGAGATCAATAGGGGATTATCACGCTTTCCGGAAGTTTCCGGAATCTAGGCATTTCCTCTTCGGGGCCATTTTAACAATAGCTGTCCCTGCTCTGTTCCATTTTGTAAATCGGATAAACGCCAACCATACTTAAGTTTTCATTGATTCCTGACTGAAGTGATGCTAAGGAAGAGGTGGAACTTGAAACACCGTCTAAGTGTTTCAAGTTCCGGAAACCGGAACACGGAAGCGTAATAATCCCCTATATACTCAGCTGTAAGTTCATCATCAGCTGATCTGATTGCTGACATCACAGAGAAACATCAACTCAGTGAAACTTCCTGAAAGAGATCTTGTTCATTTTCTGATGTTTGAGTAACCAGGCTGTTAGTTAAATGACATGAGACGGAAGACTGGTCGGACGATTCCTGACCTGAGCTGCTTTACACCATCTGTGCTGGACGCCATTTTTTGCAACAGACATTTAGATTACATGTTATTTTTTTTGTTATGCTGTTGAGATCCCCAAGGTGAAATTAGGGCTCTGCATTTCACCCATCTCTGTACTGTGAGTATCAGAGAGCAGTGGGCTGCCACTTAAATAGCCCGGGGAGCATTTGGGGGGTTAAGGACCTTGCTCAGGGGTCCACAGTGGTTCACCTAGGAGTCGTGTTGGGGACTCGAACCCGGGTCCTCCGCACCCACGACGCTACCACTAGGCTACCCACTCCCCCTGTTTGTTTGTTTCATGTTTGTTTCTGTAGTGATGGACTCAGACCTGAACTTTGAAAAACACATCAAGGTGATCACTAAATCAGCCGACCATCACCTGAAGAACATCTCAAGGATCAAAGATCGGATGTCTCAGGAAAATCTGGAAAAACTAGTCCAGATTTTCCTGGACTATGAAAATCGTTTTGATCAACACCGTTGACCACAGTGTTGTGGTCACACAGCTGGTAGACGTGTGGAGAACGCCCCTGGTAACTACAGCAAGCCAAATCTGAACTCACTTAAGCTAATTCCACTGCATGATTGTTGGAGAACATTCTCTCCTAAGTTCCTCTGAACATCCTCTCCTTGGTGTCTCAAAATAACCTAAATGTCATCAAATATTATGTACAATTGTCTTTCACAACTGTCATCAAATAATTTCTATAACTTTAGAACAATGGAAAAACAATGCTTAAATGTCGATGCGAAGGGAGCTGAGCTGAGCTCATCTCAAAGTTCACGTCACAGAGCTTTGGGTTAAATGTCTGCACGTGTAAACTTGATATGGAAATCTAATTTGTTCATAAAGGAAGATTAAATTTATTTGTGTGAAACAAAAACAAGACATTTACTGCAGAATTTGAATAGTAAATGATAAAATAACTTTATTTCAAAGGCATGTACTGATCTCAGCAAATGATCAGACACACCTGGATTAATTAGTTCATCCAATCTTGAAAGACAGGAAACAAAGGTGTAGGACTAAGTTCAGGAAGTTGTGGAGGTGTGCATAAAGCCCATTGTAACACACATTAAATTCCACAGAAAATGAATGCGGGTCATTTTTTACCTATGTTGGGCATTAGAAGGGCAGTGACTTAAAAATGTTTTTTATTTACAAAAACTAAAATAAGAATGTTTTATGACCAAAAATAAGTAAAAGGAATAGTTCACCCACAGAATGATGTAACTTTATTTTCCACTTCCCCTCATGGTGAGCAAGACTCTGGAGCACTTTTTTAATATCTCAAATGCAGCTGGAGATCAGGAAGGCTTCTCGTTTCCCCCCAACTTCCATATAATGGAGTTCACCGGGTCCGAGCCAAAAAGGTCCATAAAAGTCTGCAAAAACTTGGACCTTGCTCACCATGAGGGGAAGTGGAAAATAAAGTTACATCATTCTGTGGATGGACTATTCCTTTAATTGAGGAATACCTTGAATTTTAAATGAGAAAATTAAGTTACTCCAAAGATATAGAAAAGAAAAACTCATCTGGGTCACTTCTCTGGCCCATGTTGTGCATCAAAGGGTTAAAAGGGAAGTTCACAGAAAACTCAAAAATATACATTGTCCTCCTTACATTGACCGCTATCTATCCATCTACTTCATTGTGAGTTGTCTGGATTGTGCTCTGTCTTGTACACTAGCAGTTATTGCAAATTTTTCATGTTTCTTTTCATGTGATTTCAGATGTTTCATGGGAATAAATCCAAGTCATGGCACAAAGCTGGAAAGGCAAGCTGGCCAGAAGAGTGGGAAGGTCCAGGAGAAGAGGAACAACACTTTTGCAGGTATCCTCACTCCTGAGGCAGTTAATGGACTTTGAATGGCTTAGTCTAAGCCATATTGCAAATGAGATCTCATTTCCCTAATATGTGATATGCCACTGTACAGGGTGTGAATGTTTTACTTAAACTTTTAACATACACTACTCACAAAGTTAAGGATATTTGGCTTTTTGTATGATGACAGAATGAATCTAACATCTACTACAACCTTTCCAGGTGAACTGAATTAAACTTTCTGTAAACCTTTCAATGCAAATGTAAATTGTTCAATGTTTAAATATTTATTCTGCATCATTCTGTTCTCCAAAAACCAAAAGTTGAATGTCCCTAACTTTTTGAGAGTAGTGTAAGTTGTAACTCAGGTTTTGGATTTGCCCAGAAAGTTATCTCAGGTTTTTTAAAGGACATCTTTATTTTTTTTAACCTGGACCTTTTTTCTAGGAGTTTATACGTGCATTGACTCACCTGTAAAATTTCAGCATCACTTTGACTCCTTCGGTGAACATCCAGTATAATGACGGAGACGGGGCAGCCACTATATAAGGCATTATCTGCAGTAAAATTTTAAGGGGAATGAACGAACGAACAACTACTTTTGTCCTGTGAGTCCAGATTTAGCTTTCCGTTAGTTATCAGGGTGTTTAATACACTTTTCGGAGCCATGCGTTCATGATGCACACTTCTGTAGTTCAGCTGAAAAGAGCAGCTGCTACCCAGACAACAACAACAAAAAAAAAAAACAGTTTGCAAAACTCTGAACTCACAGGACACTAGTACTCATTCATTTGTTCATTTTACTTAAAAGTAGCCTATTGATGAATTGAAACAATTTTGCTGAAGATTATATCTTAAAGAGAGGCTGCCCCATCTCTCCCATTATATAGATGTACGCAGAAAGGTGACTCAACGTAATATCTTCCAAAGGAGTCAAAGTGATACAGAAATTTTACAGGTTTACATATATAAACTCCCAGAAATAAGGTCCAGGTTGAAAAAAAAAAGAAAATCATCCTTTAAAGCCTGCATAAATTTTGCACTCTTTTACTGTAACTTGTCAGACAGTACTGCACTTATCAGACAGCAGCTTTTAATGTTGGTGCATGTTGAAGAATGCCGTTAACATTCATATGTGCAGACGTGTTGAGCGCTCTCTCAGGCTCTGATTGTAGTTGTTCAGGGAAATTATAATAAAATAAAAAGAAATTGTAAATGAGATCACATCTAGTACTTGTTTTGTGTGTGTGTGTGTGTGTGTGTGTGGGGGGGGGGGGGGGGTTGTATTGTAATGTATAAACAACAAAAATCTGTAAAAGGTTCAACTGTAATTCTTAGTCACAGTTATGTATTGTATTTAAATTTTACAAGAGTTTATTGGAAACATATTTGCCAGGAAGTTACTGTAGATGGAGTTACAGTATGTCATTGTAATTCAATTTTACAATATCTTATTGGCAATTTTTTTGCCAAGACTTTACTGTAGAAAGATTACAGTATATTATAGTAATTCATTTTACAGTAAATTTTACATGATTTTACTGGCAACTTTTTTTGCCAAGAAGTTACAGTAAATTCTACAGTAAATTCGTTACAGTGTGTCCTTTATAACGCTGCATTCAAACATGCGATTCGCTCTTTTACCCCGGAGATGTAGCGGACATGTACCGGCTGCTCTACATGTCATAAGAGCGGAAATGTTGCAGCACGTCGTTTTGGCTGAAAGCACAAGAAAATGTTCCGGACAGAGTTGACAGAGTGCTGACTTTTCCGCAACATTTCCTGATGTCTGAAAGCACCCAGGACGCTGGGTGCTTTCAGCGGGACCCAGGACAAAGTGGCATGTTTGAAAAGACGAGTCCGTTTAAAGAGCAGATGAACTTTACCCCTCATGTGATGCAAGTCTGAAAACGGCTTGTGTGTATTTACAAATTGGTCTACACATTTTCAAACGTGATTATACACACACAAGTGGTTTTACTAGGGATGCTCCGATCAGGTTTTTTGTTGCCGATTCCGATACCGATCACTCATGAGTGCCGATCACTGCTGATCACAGATACAGTGGATCACATGGTGATGTGGAAAAAAGGAACCATAAAATCACCTTAATTTGGACAAGAACTGTATTAACTTTATATATATATATATATATATATACACACATAATAAAATTACAATCCAAACAACACCATCAAAAATATATATATATGAGAAAAGACTTTAAAGGGACTTGAGGCAAGATTAAGAAACGAAACTCGCGACTGGCGCTTCGGGTAACTGCAGCCACGAGCCAAGCAGTTACGGGAGCACAAACTGAAGCTATAATGTTGTTTACTAACCTTTTTCTCCGCAGTTCCACTTTTTAGTGTTTTTCAGTTGATCTGGATCGTTTGCTGACGGCAGAAGAATCCATAACTATCGCTTACAGTGTTTGAATTTAACCCAACCGTCTTTTTCCTGCTTCAAAACTGCGGATGTAGCGTCACTTGACTTCACGTCCGCAGGGCAGCGCGGGAAATTCGGACACCGAATTGCAGCGCATTTTGCAGCACACAGCCTGTTCAAGGCAACGGAGAGAAACGTGGTGGAAACGTTATTTTTGGTATTTAGCGCTTCATCACCCATTAGTATGTAAAATATGGACATGCATGTTTGTTTTTTTAAATTCCTACCTCAAATCCCTTTAAAGATGAAAAATAAATGACTGTTATCATACTTATTATTTTTAACATGTCATTTCCAGCATCATAGCAGTTAAACGGGGAACTGACTGCCGTGTTGTTCCAGGCAGATTTGCTTTAAATTATTTTAAGATCTAGTTTGTGCAGAGATTCAGTCTCCAACTGCTCACTGTGGTTCAGAAAAGACGAATTAAACCTTTCAACCACCACGTACGTGGAGTTACGTAAACAAGTGGACTTGTTTACGTGTCCTCTTCTTCACAATACTTGAGACCAAATCAAGTAAACAATAGAACATACCCACACTAGTTAGGGGGAAGCTTAGCTGCGTGAGACGCTTTCTGTAGGATTTACTGCACAAATTTTCTTCTGAACATCTTTCATTGCCAACTAAGGTGAGGAAATACCTCTGGAAGATTAAGAAAAAACCGTCACATAATATACCTCATCTGCATAACCTAATTTTAACAAAGCAAAGCGGTTTACATTAGCCACAAGCTAATGATGGAAAATGCTAATAAATCCGAACTGTGCCAGACGGAAACCATGGAGTGTAATTCTGTTAAAGAAAAACGTAACATTAAAGAGATGCATTCTTATGCCTGCAAGAGCAATTCCGGGGAAGGATGCATTTCCTCTCCAAACACACCAGAGAAGCACACAGCCAAAAAGAGCAAAAGCAGCTGGAATGACTCTCAAGATCAGCCGTCACTGTACGAGCTACAAAACACCATCATGTCTGCCGTCATGGAGAAGATAAACGAAAGGGCGGATAAAACTGACCAAGCCGTTCATTACAACACAGTCCAGATTGATGGCTTGAAAAAGTCTCTGGATTTCTGCCATCAAGAAGTCATTGACTTAAAAAAGCAAAACATAACTCTGAAAAGCACATGTGATCTGCTCCAGAAGAAAGTAAGCCAGATGGAGCAAAAGGTGAATGAAACTGACCGCTACAGTCGACGACATAACCTCCGTCTGCACGGTGTTCCGGAAAAAGGCGACGCCAACATCAGATCACAAGTCCAACATATCTTTCCAGCAGTGCTGCCTGTCGGCGAGGCTGAGCGGGTTGTGGCAGCGGTTGATCTGGCTCACAGAATCGGGAGACCCAAGGAAGGAGGTCAAGATCAGCCCCCGCGCCCGGTGATCATCAGGTTCACATCCAGAACGGCCAGAGATGGACTGTGGAAAGGCTCCAAGGCAAACAAGTACCTGAAGAACAACCGTCTTCACTTCAAAGAGGATCTAACCGCAACTGATGGAGCCACCCGCACTCGTCTATGGCCAGCGGTGGAAGCGGCTGGAAAAAGGGGGAAAAGGCCTACTTTGTGGGAGATAGAGCATTTGTAAATGGGAAAGAAATCAAATAATGTGGCAGGTCAAGTGTGGTGTGAACAGATGGTATATTGATACATATTTAGAAGTTAATGTTCCAAATATCTTACAGTTTCATGCAATACATAATATTCTGATATGGCAATGAATATACAAGTGCAGTGATTCCTGCAGTTTCAGTGAACCTCAAGCACATAAGGTAAAAAGTTGTTCAAAGTTAATATTTTGTGGGTTGTTTTTGTTCATGTCAGTTTCTATACTTACTGTTAATGCCAGGGGTATCAAAAACGTTTTCAAGAGGAAGTGTTTATTTTTGTACCTTCAAAACAAAGGTGCTGATTTTTACTTCATACAAGAAACCCACGCCTCGGAGGATGATGTTTTATTTTGGAGGAGTCAATGGGGGAAGAATGTTTGGTTTTCATTTGGAAGCAACAGATCAGCAGGAGTAGCTATATTACAGGGAAAATTTAAAGCTAATATAATCCAGCATATCTCAGACAAAAATGGCAGGTGGATAATTCTTCTTGTAGATATTGATCATTATCATTTTGTTATTACAAATATATATGCCTCCAACAATAAACAAAATAATAAAAGTCTATTTTCTGAAATAGAAGGTAAAATAAATCAGCTGCTATTGTCATTCCCAAATGCCAAAGTTCTATGGGGTGGGGATTTTAATCCAGTTTTGGATGCCTCTGTGGACAGATGGCCCCCCAAAAACAAATGAGTGTGTGAATTAAACAATATCTGTAGTAGAATTGATCTCATTGATATCTGGAGACACAGAAACCCAAATATAAAGTCATATACCTGCTCAAACAAAGACAGATCCCAACAATCCCGATTAAACTCCTCAGACATTGAAAATAAAGTTGAATCTGTTCTAATTGAGCCTGCAGTTTTTACGGACCACCAAGCTGTTATTATCAAGGTTAACATGGCCTCATTCAAGCGCAGCTGCAGTAGAGATTATTGGAAGTTAAATAAAACTTTATTATTAAATAAACAATTTAAGAAAGAAACACAGGCTATTATTGAAAAATACCGGCGTCAAGCCAATACAATAAACAATTTTGGAACTTGGGAAATAATGAAATTTGAGATCAGGAATTTAGCTATAATATATGGAAAAAGAACTGCCAAAACTAAAAGAGAAAATGAAACCAAAATAATGACCAAAATATTGAATTTATCACAAACGATCGATCTTCCTGAAAGGGAACTTGAAGAACTGGCAGCATTGCAACAAAATCAGACAAAATATATGAGGAAAAAGCTAGAGGGGCCTTTATCAGGTCAAGAAAAAAATGGTTAGAAAAAGGGGAAAAGTGTACAAAATATTTTTTTAACCTGGAAAAAAGGAATTATGAATAATCTTCCCTTTCTAAACTTGAAATTAATGACCAAAAACTTATATCCCAGCATGTTACTGACTTCTACCAGAAATTATATGCTACTAATACTGAAAGTGAAAATGACATCAATTTATTCATTAAAGCTATTGAAAAAGACATTAATAGCATTGATGAAGGATTTAAATTAATCTGCGACCAGAAGGTCAGTTTAGCAGAGGTTCAAAGATGTGTTGGCTCCCTTAAGGACAAAAAGTCTCCTGGTAATGATGGTCTGATAAATGAATTTTATAAAACATTTGTTGATGATTTAGCCCCATTTTTAGTCTCTATGTTTGAAGAAGCCATAGAAAAAGGAGAATTACCACCCACCCTTCGTCAAGGCCTTATTAAATTGATTCCTAAACCCCCCAAAAATAAATTAAGTATTGAAAATTGGAGACCAATTAGTTTATTAAATAATGATGCAAAGATATTTGCTATGATCTTCGCCAAAAGATTAAAAGTAGGATTAGATAATATTATTGATGAGGGACAATCTGGTTTCATGCCGGGCAGAAATATATGTAACATCATCCGTTTAGTTTTGGATATGATAGACTATAATGACTATATTTTAGATGATAGTTTTATTTTGTTTGTCGATTTTTATAAAGCATTCGACACAATTAGTCATCAATTTATGTTTAAAGCTACACATACTTTTGGTTTTGGAGAGCAGTCAATACACTTTATAAAGATTGTAATAGCTCTGCTGGACTGGCCCATGGCACAACCCCTAGATTTAACATTCATCCAGGTATAAGACAAGGGTGCCCTCTGAGTCCCTTCTTGTTACAGAAATTATGTCTGTACACATGAAAAAAAATTCATTTAAAGGCATCATGGCAGTAAAAAGAGAATTTAAATTGTCACAACTGGCAGATGATACAACAAATTTTTTTTAATCTAATAAATATGAAGTTCCTAAAGTAGTCCAGTGTATAGAGATGTTTTCAAAAGTGTCAGGACTTAAAATGAACTTAAGTAAATCGGTGTTATTGCCACTAAAAGAATGTAACATGCTGGCGATAAATGGTGTACCAGTAAGAATACCTTCACATATTTGGGCATTATTATTGATAAAAACGAAAAATCTCGTAACAACTCAAACTTTGATCCAATAGTTGAACAAATAAGAAAGAAATTGAACATGTGGCTGATGAGGGATCTTTCTCTAAATGGCAGAGTTCTCCTGTCCAAGGCTGAAGGGATTTCACGTGCTGTTTCTGTGTCTCTGGCTTTGGGAATGCCGACTACAACGTTTCAAAAACTAGACACGATTCTATTCAGTTTCATTTGGAGAAACAAATGTCATTATCTTAAAAAAGAAGTTTTATGCAACACAAGACAAAATGGAGGGTTAGAGGTCTTAAGTTTTCAAACCTTAAACAATAGTTTTAAAAATTAAACGGCTAACTAAGTTAATTCAAGAGGAAAATAATTTATGGAATGATTTCCCTAAATTTGTTTTTGATTCAATCGGAGGACTCCACTTTTTGTTAAAATGTGACTATAATCCAGATAAGTTACCTGTAAAATTGGCAAATTTCCACAAGCAAGCTCTGCTAGCATGGAAGCTGCTGTACAAACATCATTTTTCACCTACCAGCTATTACATTTGGAATAACAGGAGCATTCAGTATAAAAACAGATCCTTGTTTAACAAAAACTGGGTCCATAATGGTTTTGTTTTAGTTTCTCAACTTGTGAAATCTGATGGTCAACTATTACTTTTTGAAGAATTTATTTCTAAATTTGATATTGGAGTTACACCAAAGGAATATGATGATATCTTTACTGCTGTCCCAAAGAACATCTTACAGCTCTTTAATGGATCTACAACTGAGCTTTCTATGACAGTTCCTGTCAACAGTATTTTTGGGGGAAATGTAGATGTTAGAAAAAACAAATGTTCAAATAACTACATCAGAAATCTTTTGGTAAATGTAGCAGTTCCTTCTGCAACATTTTTTTGCTCATCTCGTTTTAAAGATATTGATTGAAAAAAAATGTGGTTGATAAGTGATAAATATTGTCTTAACAATAAAATCAAAGAAGTTTCTTAGTGAGATTGTGCACAAGATATATCCATCAAAAAAGACTTTAGAAAGATTTAATATTGCTATTGAGTACTCCTGTCATTTTTGTGGCTTGATTGAAGAAACTATTGAACACTTGTTTTTTCACTGTTTGTATACTCGAATATTTTGGATAAATGTACAGACGTTCATTGAACGGAAAACAGGAAACTCGTTACAACTGCAAGAGAAAGACATTTTTCTTTACTATGAAAACAGAAAATTGGAAAAGGACTTCATTTCTTTTGTTCAACCCCCCCCCCCCCCCCCTTTTTTTTTTTTTTTGTTTTATTTTTGGGAAAATTTCACATTCATAAGATGAGATGGACTGACAGCAAACCTCTCTTTTCCCTTTTTTTACAAGAACTATCTCAACGCAGCACCACTGATCAATGATATTGAACAATCAAAGGCTTTAAAAACAAAACTGATTTTGGAAAAGTTTTTCTGACGATGAATGTTTTAATTTTTCTCGCTGTCTCTTTGGCATTTATTTCACAAATTTCATGTTGGCTACTCTTTGTAATAATGTTTCTTTAATATTTATACCCTTGGCATACAGTTTAGTTATGTATATA
>JALJCO010014358.1:0-13015 GCA_023101725.1 Atherinomorus stipes | reverse complement strand
AAGATGATGACGACGATGATGATGATGATGACGACGACGACGACGACAATGATGATGATGACAAAGACGAAGATGAAGATGAAGATGATGACGATGAACATGACGATGACGATGAAGATGATGATGATGATGATGATGATGACGATGACTATGATGACGATGACGATGACGAAGACGAAGACGAAGATGATGATGAATCCCACCCTGCTGGTCCTCTTAGACCTCTCTGCCGCTTCTGATACGGTCGACCACGCTGTCCTAATTTCCCGCCTGGAGCACTCAGTTGGTATCCGTGGAACTGCACTCAGGTGGTTCAGAAGCTATCTGTCTGACAGAAGCTTCTCCGTTGCTGCCGGTGATTCCTCCTCCTCACGTGTTCCACTCACCCACGGGGTGCCACAAGGCTCAGTTCTCGGTCCTCTCCTTTTCCTGCTGTATCTGCTGCCCCTTGGCTCCATCATTGACAAACACAACCTCTCCTTCCATTTCTACGCCGACGACATTCAAATCTACCTTCCACTGCACCTGACCGGAAATCACACTCCATCATACTCAAAACTTTTAGACTGCCTAAACGATGTGAAATCATGGCTTGCGCAGAATTTTTTACATCTTACTGACGCCAAGACTGATTTCATTTTGTTTGGCACTCCAACCATGCTTGGCTCCTTCTCACACGACGGCACTTCTATTCCCTCCCCCAAGTCCTACGTGAAAAGCCTTGGAGTTTTGTTGGACAGTGGCCTCAGGTTTGAAAGGCAGATCAGCGCCATAGTCAGAACCAGCTTTTTTCAACTCCGTCTCCTCTCGAAGGTCAAACCTTTCCTTAACCGGGGGGACCTGGAGACGGCTGTCCATGCTTTCATTAGTGCCCGGCTGGACTACTGTAACGGCCTTTTCGTTGGTCTGAACCAGGCTTCCATCGCCGCCTGCAGCTCGTCCAGAACGCTGCTGCTCGTTTTCTGGTGGGCGCGTCCAGGCGGGAACATATAACCCCCGTCCTGTCGTCCCTGCACTGGCTCCCCGTCCGCTTCCGAATTGATTTTAAATTACTTTTGTTTGTTTTTAAAGCCCTCAACGGCCTGGCCCCCCCTTATCTGGCTGACCTGCTGGTCCGCCGGGACCCCAGCAGGGCCCTTCGTTCCGCTGGCCAACTTCTTTTAGAAGTGCCGAGAACGAAGCTAAAGCAGTGGGGCGACCGCTCGTTCTCAGCTGCTGGCCCCAGATTGTGGAACTCACTGCCCCCCCACATTCGTCTCACGACTGAACTGGGCTCTTTTAAATCTAAGTTAAAGACATATTTTTTTAGTCTAGCTTTTAATTCTAACTAGTTTATTTATCAAAGGTTTTTACTCTCTCTTACGTACACCCTGCACTCCCCGAGTAGCCTGTTCTGATTCTCTGTTGGTTGTTTTCACTCTTAACTCTTTTTTGTTCTTCACTTTTCCGAGTATTTAAGTTACATTTTTATGTTTTGCATTGTTGTCTCTTTTTCTGTTACCCTGCTGTAAAGCACTTTGTGTGTCCAATGGATGCTGGAAAGGGCTATATAAATAAATTTGATTTGATTTGATGAAGATGACGAAGGCGAAGATGAAGATGAAGATGATGACGATGAACATGGCGATGAAGATGATGATGATGATGATGATGACGATGACGATGATGATGATGGCGATGACGAAGACGAAGACGAAGATGATGATGAAGATGACGAAGACGAAGATGAAGATGAAGATGATGACGATGAACATGACGATGAAGATGATGATGATGATGATGATGATGATGGCGATGACGATGATGAAGATGATGATGAAGATAACGAAGATGAAGATGATGGCGATGATGAACATGGCGATGATGATGATGATGGCGATGATGATGATGACGATGACGATGATGATGGCGATGATGGCGATGATGATGATGATGGCGATGGCGATGGCGATGGCGATGATGGCGATGATGATGATGACGATGGCGACGATGACGATGATGATGATGACGATGATGATGATGATGATGATGATGGCGATGCCGATGATAGCGATGATGATGACGACGAAGAACGGCGATGACGATGGCGATGATGATGAAGGATTGATTGATTGAAAGAAAGAATGAGATGATGATGATAGACGATGGCGATGACGATGATGATTATGATGAAGGATTGATTGATTGAAAGAAAGAATGAGATATGATGATGATGAGCTGGAGGAAGACCTAGTGTGGGGGGGTAGTCTATCGGTAGTGAGTCCGGCTTAGGAACCCACAAAATGACCGGCCAGAGCCAGAAGTGAATGAGCTCTACGTATATCTGAGAGGTTATAGCAAGCGTTTGAGCGATTATAGCAAGCGTTTGAGCGATTATAACAAGCGTTTGAGCGATTATTGCAAACGTTTGAGCGATTATAAGCGTTTGAACTTATGCGTTTGAGCGATTATAGCAAGCGTTTGAGCGATTATTGCAAGCGTTTGAGCGATTATAGCAAACGTTTGAGCGATTATAGCAAGCGTTTGAGCGATTATAGCAAGCGTTTGAGCGATTATAGCAAGCGTTTGAGCGATTATAACAAGCGTTAGAGCGATTATAGCAAGCGTTTGAGCGATTATAGCAAACGTTTGAACGATTATAGCAAGCGTTAGAGCGATTATAGCAAGCGTTTGAGCGGTTATAGCAAGCGTTTGAGCGATTATAGCAAGCGTTTGAGCGATTATAGCAAGCGTTTGAGCGATTATTGCAAGCGTTTGAGCGATTATAGCAAACGTTTGAGCGATTATAGCAAGCGTTTGAGCGATTATAGCAAATGTTTGAGCGATTATAGCAAGCGTTTGAGCGATTATAGCAAGCGTTTGAGCGATTATAGCAAACGTTTGAGCGATTATAGCAAGCGTTTGAGCGATTATAGCAAGCGTTTGAGCGATTATAGCAAGCGTTTGAGCGATTATAGCAAGCGTTTGAGCGATTATAGCAAGCGTTTGAGCGATTATAGCAAGCGTTTGAGCGATTATAGCAAGCGTTTGAGCGATTATAGCAAGCGTTAGAGCGATTATAGCAAGCGTTTGAGCGGTTATAGCAAGCGTTTGAGCGATTATAGCAAGCGTTTGAATGATTATAGCAAGCGTTTGAGCGATTATTGCAAGCGTTTGAGCGATTATAGCAAGCGTTTGAGCGATTATAGCAAGCGTTTGAGCGATTATAGCAAATGTTTGAGCGATTATAGCAAGCGTTTGAGCGATTATAACAAGCGTTTGAGCGATTATAGCAAGCGTTTGAGCGATTATAGCAAGCGTTAGAGCGATTATAGCAAGCGTTTGAGCGATTATAGCAAGCGTTTGAGCGATTATTGCAAGCGTTTGAGCGATTACAGCAAGCGTTTGAGCGATTACAGCAAATGTTTGAACGATTATAGCAAACGTTTGAACGATTATAGCAAACGTTTGAACGATTATAGCAAGCGTTTGAGCGATTATAGCAAGCGTTTGAGCGATTATAGCAAATGTTTGAGCGATTATAGCAAGCGTTTGAGCGATTATAGCAAGCGTTTGAGCGATTATAGCAAGCGTTTGAGCGATTATAGCAAGCGTTTGAGCGATTATAGCAAGCGTTTGAGCGATTATAGCAAGCGTTTGAGCGATTATAGCAAGCGTTTGAGCGGTTATAGCAAGCGTTTGAGCGATTATAGCAAGCGTTTGAGCGATTATAGCAAGCGTTTGAGCGATTATAGCAAGCGTTAGAGCGATTATAGCAAGCGTTTGAGCGGTTATAGCAAGCGTTTGAGCGATTATAGCAAGCGTTTGAATGATTATAGCAAGCGTTTGAGCGATTATTACAAGCGTTTGAGCGATTATAGCAAGCGTTTGAGCGATTATAGCAAGCGTTTGAGCGATTATAGCAAATGTTTGAGCGATTATAGCAAGCGTTTGAGCGATTATAGCAAGCGTTTGAGCGATTATAGCAAGCGTTTGAGCGATTATTGCAAGCGTTTGAGCGATTATAGCAAGCGTTTGAGCGATTATAGCAAGCGTTTGAGCGATTATATGAAGCGTTTGAGCGATTATAGCAAATGTTTGAGCGATTATAGCAAGCGTTTGAGCGATTATAGCAAGCGTTTGAGCGATTATAGCAAGCGTTTGAGCGATTATAGCAAGCGTTTGAACGATTATAGCAAGCGTTTGAGCGATTATAGCAAGCGTTTGAGCGATTATATAGCGCGTTTGAGCGATTATAGCAAAAGCGTTTGAGCGATTATAACAAGCGTTTGAGCGATTATAGCAAGCGTTAGAGCGATTATAGCAAGCGTTTGAGCGATTATAGCAAGCGTTTGAGCGATTATAGCAAGCGTTTGAGCGATTATTGCAAGCGTTTGAGCGATTATAGCAAGCGTTTGAGCGATTATAGCAAGCGTTTGAGCGATTTTAGCAAGCGTTTGAGCGATTATAGCAAACGTTTGAACGATTATAGCAAACGTTTGAACGATTATAGCAAGCGTTTGAGCGATTATAGCAAGCGTTTGAGCGATTATAGCAAGCGTTTGAGCGATTATAACAAGCGTTTGAGCGATTATAGCAAGCGTTTGAGCGATTATAGCAAGCGTTTGAGCGATTATAGCAAGCGTTAGAACGATTACAGCAAGCGTTTGAGCGATTATAGCAAGCGTTAGAGCGATTATAGCAAGCGTTTGAGCGATTATAGCAAGCGTTTGAGCGATTATAACAAGCGTTTGAGCGATTACTTGTAAGCGTTTGAGCGATTATAACAAGCGTTTGAGCGATTATAGCAAGCGTTTGAGCGATTATAGCAAACATTTGAGCGATTATAGCAAGCGTTAGAACGATTATAACAAGCGTTAGAGCGATTATAGCAAGCGTTTGAGCGATTATAACAAGCGTTTGAGCGATTATATAGCAAGCGTTAGAGCGATTATAGCAAGCGTTAGAGCGATTATAGCAAGCGTTAGAGCGATTATAGCAAGCGTTAGAGCGATTATAGCAAGCGTTAGAGCGATTATAGCAAGCGTTAGAGCGATTACAGCAAAGCGTTTGAGCGATTATAGCAGCGTTTGAGCGATTATAGCAAAGCGTTAGAGCGATTATAGCAAGCGTTTGAGCGATTACTAGCAAACGTTTGAGCGATTATAGCAAGCGTTTGAGCGATTATAGCAAACATTTGAACGATTATAGCAAGCGTTAGAGCGATTATAGCAAGCGTTTGAGCGATTATAGCAAGCGTTTGAGCGATTATCAGCAAACATTTGAGCGATTATAGCAAGCGTTAGAGCGATTATAGCAAGCGTTAGAGCGATTACAGCAAGCGTTTGAGCGATTATAGCAAGCGTTTGAGCGATTATAGCAAGCGTTTGAGCGATTATAGCAAACATTTGAGCGATTATAGCAAGCGTTTGAGCGATTATAGCAAGCGTTTGAGCGATTATAACAAGCGTTTGAGCGATTATAGCAAGCGTTAGAGCGATTATAGCAAACATTTGAACGATTATAGCAAACGTTTGAACGATTATAGCAAGCGTTTGAGCGATTATAACAACGTTAGAGCGATTATAGCAAGCGTTTGAGCGATTATAGCAAGCGTTTGAGCGATTATAGCAAGCGTTTGAGCGATTATAGCAAGCGTTTGAGCGATTACCAACAAAGCGTTAAAAGCGATTATGGCAAGCGTTTGAGCGATTATAGCAAGCGTTTGAGCGATTATAGCAAGCGTTTGAGCGATTATAGCAAGCGTTTGAGCGATTATAGCAAGCGTTTGAGCGATTATAGCAAGCGTTTGAGCGATTATAGCAAGCGTTTGAGCGATTATAGCAAGCGTTTGAGCGATTATAGCAAGCGTTTGAGCGATTATAGCAAGCGTTAGAACGATTATAGCAAGCGTTTGAGCGATTATAGCAAGCGTTTGAGCGATTATAGCAAACGTTTGAGCGATTATATCAAGCGTTTGAGCGATTATTACTGCAAGCGTTTGAGCGATTATAGCAAGCGTTAGAGCGATTCTAACAAGCGTTTGAGCGATTATAGCAAACATTTGAGCGATTACTAGTAAGCGTTTGAGCGATTATAGCAAGCGTTTGAGCGATTATAGCAAGCGTTTGAGCGATTATAACAAGCGTTTGAGCGATTATAGCAAGCGTTTGAGCGATTATACAAGCGTTTGAGCGATTATAGCAAGCGTTAGAGCGATTGTAAGCGTTTGAGCGATTATAGCAAACATTTGAGCGATTATAGCAAGCGTTTGAGCGATTATAGCAAGCGTTTGAGCGATTATAGCAAACATTTGAGCGATTATAGCAAGCGTTTGAGCGATTATAGCAAGCGTTTGAGCGATTATAGTAAGCGTTTGAGCGATTATAGCAAGCGTTTGAACGATTATAACAAGCGTTTGAGCGATTATAGCAAACGTTTGAGCGATTATAGCAAGCGTTAGAACGATTATAGCAAGCGTTTGAGCGATTGCAACAAGCGTTTGAGCGATTACAGCAAGCGTTTGAGCGATTATAGCAAGCGTTTCGAGCGATTATAGCAAGCGTTTGAGCGATTATAGCAAGCGTTTGAGCGATTATAGCAAGCGTTTGAGCGATTATAGCAAGCGTTTGAGCGATTATAGCAGCGTTAGAGCGATTATATGCAAGCGTTTGAGCGATTACAGCAAGCGTTTGAGCGATTACAGCAAGCGTTTGAGCGATTATAGCAAGCGTTTGAGCGATTATAGCAAGCGTTTGAGCGATTATAGCAAGCGTTAGAGCGATTAACAAGCGTTTGAGCGATTACGTAAGCGTTTGAGCGATTATAGCAAGCGTTTGAGCGATTATAGCAAGCGTTTGAGCGATTCAAGCAAGCGTTTGAGCGATTACTGCAAGCGTTTGAGCGATTCCTAGCAAGCGTTTGAGCGATTACAGCAAGCGTTTGAGCGATTATAGCAAGCGTTTGAGCGATTATAGCAAGCGTTTGAGCGATTATAGCAAGCGTTTGAGCGATTATAAAGCGTTAGAGCGATTATAGCAAGCGTTTGAGCGATTATAGCAAACATTTGAGCGATTATAGCAAGCGTTTGAGCGATATAGCAAGCGTTTGAGCGATTTATAACAAGCGTTTGAGCGGTTATAGCAAGCGTTTGAGCGATTATAACAAGCGTTTGAGCGATTATTGCAAGCGTTTGAGCGATTATAGCAAACGTTTGAGCGATTATAGCAAGCGTTTGAGCGATTATAACAAGCGTTTGAACGATTATAGCAAACGTTTGAGCGATTATAGCAAGCGTTTGAGCGATTATAGCAAGCGTTTGAGCGATTACTTAAGCGTTTGAGCGATTATAACAAGCGTTTGAGCGATTATAGCAAGCGTTTGAGCGATTATAGCAAGCGTTTGAGCGATTATAGCAAGCGTTTGAGCGATTATAGCAAACGTTTGAGCGATTATGCAAGCGTTTGAGCGATTATAGCAAGCGTTTGAGCGATTATTGCAAGCGTTTGAGCGATTATAGCAAGCGTTTGAGCGATTATAGCAAGCGTTTGAGCGATTACTTCAAGCGTTTGAGCGATTATAGCAAGCGTTTGAGCGATTATAGCAAGCGTTTGAGCGATTATAGCAAGCGTTTGAGCGATTATTCAGCAAGCGTTTGAGCGATTATAACAAGCGTTTGAGCGATTATAGCAAGCGTTTGAGCGATTATAGCAAGCGTTTGAGCGATTATTAAGCGTTTGAGCGATTATTGCAAGCGTTTGAGCGATTATAGCAAGCGTTTGAGCGATTACAGCAAGTGTTTGAGCGATTATTTCAAGCGTTTGAGCGATTATAGCAAGCGTTTGAGCGATTACAACAAGCGTTTGAGCGATTATAGCAAGCGTTTGAGCGATTATTGCAAGCGTTTGAGCGATTATAGCAAGCGTTTGAGCGATTATAGCAAGCGTTTGAGCGATTATAGCAAGCGTTTGAGCGATTATAGCAAGCGTTTGAGCGATTATAGCAAGCGTTTGAGCGATTATAGCAAGCGTTTGAGCGATTATAGCAAGCGTTTGAGCGGTCTATAACAAGCGTTTGAGCGATTATTACAAGCGTTTGAGCGATTATAGCAAGCGTTTGAGCGATTATAGCAAGCGTTTGAGGCGATTATAGCAAGCGTTTGAGCGATTATAGCAAGCGTTTGAACGATTATAGCAAGCGTTTGAGCGATTATAGCAAGCGTTTGAGCGATTATAACAAACGTTTGAGCGATTATAGCAAGCGTTTGAGCGATTATAGCAAGCGTTTGAGCGATTATAGCAAACGTTTGAGCGATTATAGCAAGCGTTTGAGCGATTATAGCAAGCGTTTGAGCGATTATAGCAAGCGTTTGAGCGATAGACTTGCTGAGACCGAAGCGTCTGAGCGACTGAATATTCTTGGTCTGATACATCGAATCTGGAGGCGCCGATGCTGAATGAATGGATGGAATAGTGTTCTGATTCTAAGCCGGACAGACGGACAGAAATGGTTCCTGAACCAGAATCTAGTTTTCTCAGTGAAGAGCGGATCCAGAGGTGAGGCAGCTGATTGCAGTCCGAGCTGGAAGTCTGGAACTGGTTCTTAACTGAGGTGTAGATACAATTCAAACAGATAAATGGGGAAGAGATTGATCTGTTTTTCTTTTAAAGCGTGAAAGAGCGGTCAAGGTGAGTAGCAGATTCTGAGGGCAGCGGTGATGAGGGAAGTGAGTGTTTAAGGCTGCTCGGTGATCAGTGAGACTGGAGGCAGGCGTGGTTCTGCTCCTGAACCCGTTCATGAAATAACCTCATTAAATATGAAGTTTTAAAACTTCACATTGTTCCTCATTTCATGTCGATAATTCAGCGTCATGTTGGTCCGTTATGGACCCGCCGTGGACCCGCCGTGGACCCGCCGTGGACTCGCCATGGACCCGCCGTGGACCCGCCGTGGACCCCCGGTGGACCCGCCGTGGACCCGCTGTGGACCCGCCGTGGACCCGCCGTGGATCCGCCGTAGACCCGCCGTGGTCCCGCCGTGGACCCGCGGTGGACCCGCCGTGGACCCGCCGTGGACCCGCCGTGGACCCGCCGTAGACCCGCCGTAGACCCGCCGTGGACCCGCCGTGGACCCGCCGTGGACCGCCGTGGATCCGCCGTAGACCCGCCCCGTGGACCCGCCGTGGACCCGCTGTGGACCCGCCGTGGGACCCGCTGTGGACCCGCCGTGTACCCGCCGTGGACCCGCTGTGGACCCGCTGTGGACCCGCCGTGGACCCGCCGTGGACCGCCGTGGACACACGGTGGACCACGGTGGACCCGCCCGTCAGACCCACCCGTGGACCCACCGTGGACCCGCCGTGGACCCACGGTGGACCCGCCGTGGACCCGCCGTGGACCCGCCGTGGACCCACGGTGGACCCACGGTGGACCCGCCGTGGACCCGCCGTGGACCCGCCGTGGACCCGCCGTGGACCCGTGGACACGGTGGAGACGACACGAGTACGAGACACGAGTACGAGACACGGTGGAGACGACACGAGTACGAGACACGAGTACGAGACACGAGTACGAGACACGGTGGAGACGACACGAGTACGAGACACGAGTACGAGACACGAGTACGAGACACGGTGGAGATGACACGAGTACGAGACAGAGTACGAGACACGGTGGAGACGACACGAGTACGAGACACGAGTACGAGACACGGTGACACGACACGAGTACGAGACACGAGTACGAGACAGACCGGGGTGGAGACTTTAATTACACAGTACAGACAGTAGAGACACAGCTAGACACGGTGAACGACAAGTAGAGACAAGTAGAGACACGGTGAACGACAAGTAGAGACAAGTACGAAGAGAAGAGAGTACGAGACACAGGCCGATTCACGGTGAACGACAAGGAGAGACAAGTACGAGACAGGTGACACACACAGTACGAGACACAGTACGAGACACGGTGGAACGCACACGAGCACGAGACACAGTACGAGACACAGTACGAGATCACGGTGGAACGCACACGAGTACGAGACAGAGTACGAGACACGTTGGAGACGACACGCAGCACGCAGACACGAGTACGAGACACGAGTACGAGACACGAGTACGAGACACGGTGGAACGCACACGAGTACGAGACACAGTACGAGACACGAGTACGAGACACGGTGGAATGACACGAGTACGAGACAGAGCACGAGACACGGTGAGACGACACGAGTACGAGACACGAGTACGAGACACGTGTAGAGACTTAAAAAAAGACACGTCTACAAAAGTACGAAAGGTGAACGGATGAAGACGAGACAAGTACGAGACACCGGATGCGACAAGTACGAGAAGGTGAACGACAAGTACGAAAAGTACGAGAAGGTGAACGACAAGTACGACAAAGGTGAACGACAAGAAGGAACAAGTACGAACAAATACAGAACAAAGAGACAAGTAGAGACAAGTACGAGACAAGTACGAGACACGTGAACGACAAGTACGAGACAAGTAACAGACACGGTGAACGACAAGTACGAGACAAGTACGAGACACGGTGAACGACAAGTACGAGACAAGTACGAGACACGGTGAATGACAAGTACGAGACAAGTACGAGACAAGTACGAGAGACGGTGGAGACGACAGAGTACGAGACACAGTCGAGACACGGTGGAGATGACAGAGTACGAGAGACGAGTACGAGACACGGTGAGATGACACGAGCACGAGACAGAGTACGAGACACGGTGAATGACAGAGTACGAGAGAGACGAGTACGAGACACGGTGGAGATGACGACGAGTACGAGACAGAGTACGAGACACGGTGAATGACAGAGTACGAGACAAGTACGAGACAGAGTACGAGACACGTTGGAACGACAGAGTACGAGACACGAGTACGAGACACGAGTACTAGACACGGTGGAGACGACAGAGTACGAGACACCTAGTACGAGACACGGTGAACGACAGAGTAATGAGACACGAGTACGAGACACGAGTACGAGACACGGTGGAGACGACACGGGTACGAGATACGGTGGAGACGACACGAGTACTAGACACGAGTACGAGACACGGTGGAGACGACACGAGTACGAGCCCCCCCCCCCCCCCCCCCCCCCCCCCCCCCCCCCCCCCCCCCCCCCCCAGAACAGTACGAGACCAGTACGAGACACGGTGGAACGACACAGTACGAGAGACGAGTACGCAGACACGGTGGAGATGACCACGAGTACGAGACACAGTACGAGACACGGTGGAGATGACACGAGTACGAGACACGAGTACGAGACACGAGTACGAGACACGGTGGAACGACACGAGTACGAGACACGAGTACGAGACACGAGTAACAGACACGGTGGAGACAACGGGTACGAGACACGGTGGAGACGACACGAGTACGAGACACGAGTACGAGACACGGTGGAGACGACACGAGTACGAGACACGAGTACGAGACACGGTGGAACGACACGAGTACGAGACACGAGTACGAGACACGACACGAAGTACGAGACACGAGTACGAGACACGGTGGAGACGACACGAGTACGAGACACGAGTACGAGACACGGTACGAGACACGAGCACGAGACACGTGGACGACACGAGTACGAGACACGGGTACGAGACACGGTGACGACACGAGTACGAGACACGAGTACGAGACACGAGTACGAGACACGAGTACGAGACACGGTGGAGACGACACGAGTACGAGACACGAGTACGAGACACGAGTACGAGACACGGTGGAGACGACACGAGTACGAGACACGAGTACGAGACACGGTGGAGACGACACGAGTACGAGACACGAGTACGAGACACGGTGGAGACGACACGAGTACGAGACACGAGTACGAGACACGGTGGATGCGACACGAGTACGAGACACGGTGGAGACGACACGAGTACGAGACACGAGTACGAGACACGGTGGAGACGACACGAGTACGAGACACGGTGGAGACGACACGAGAAGGAGACACGAGTACGAGACACGAATACGAGACACGAGAACGAGACACGAGTACGAGACACGAGTACGAGACACGAGTACGAGACACGGTGGAGACGACACGAGTACGAGACACGAGTACGAGACACGAGTACGAGACACGGTGGAGACGACACGAGTACGAGACACGGTGGAGACGACACGAGTACGAGACACGGTGGAGACGACACGAGAAGGAGACACGAGTACGAGACACGAATACGAGACACGAGAACGAGACACGAGTACGAGACACGAGTACGAGACACGAGTACGAGACACGGTGGAGACGACACGGTGGAGACGACACGAGTACGAGACACGAGTACGAGACACGGTGGAGACGACACGAGTACGAGACACGGTGGAGACGACACGAGTACGAGACACGAGTACGAGACACGGTGGAGACGACACGAGTACGAGACACGGTGGAGACGACACGAGTACGAGACACGGTGGAGACGACACGAGAAGGAGACACGAGTACGAGACACGAGAACGAGACACGAGTACGAGACACGAGAACGAGACACGGTACGAGACACGAGTACGAGACACGGTGGAGACGACACGAGTACGAGACACGAGTACGAGACACGAGTACGAGACACGGTGGAGACGACACGAATACGAGACACGAGTACGAGACACGAGTACGAGACACGGTGGAGACGACACGAATACGAGACACGAGAACGAGACACGAGTACGAGACACGCAGTACGAGACACGGTGGAGACGACACGAGTACGAGACACGAGTACGAGACACGGAGTACGAGACACGGTGGAGACGACACGAGTACGAGACACGGAGTACGAGACACGGTGGAGACGACACGAGTACGAGACACGGTGGAGACGACACGGTACGAGACACGAGTACGAGACACGGTGGAGACCGACACGAGTACGCAGACACGGTGGAGACGACACGGGTACGAGACACGAGTACGAGACACGGTGGAGACGACACGAGAAGGAGACACGAGTACGAGACACGAATACGAGACACGAGAACGAGACA
>JALJCO010014357.1:0-72109 GCA_023101725.1 Atherinomorus stipes | reverse complement strand
GAGCAGCCGCAGCTGTCCACCACCATGGAGGGGATCTTGCCATAGATGATCTGCCCCTCGCAGTTGAAGTAGAGCATGTTGATGGGCACATCTTGGTGGGGGTGCAGCAGGGGCCCGCGTCCCCCGGGGCTGGCCTTGTTCACCAGGTGGGTGTGAGGGTACTTGCAGGTGCATGAACTCGCACCTCCGGAGCAGTAGTTGGCCTTGTAGCGCTTGGGAGCGATAATCCAGTCCCAGCCGAAGTCCTCGAAGTCCACCGTAAGCGGGTAGCGGCAGCACCGGGACTCCAGGGAGTTCTCATCGCAGTCCAGGTCCGAGTCTCTCCGGGCCCGCCGGGGGCCCTCGGAGATCTTCACCTCCAGAAACGGTTGCTGAAAGCACACAGAAGACTCTCTGACTGACTCCATAATATTATGAAACTTTGAGTTCTGGAGAAATGAAATCATCCCACAGCTGTCTAGGTTTTCTAATTACCGGAGTCTGGTGCCAGCTTTGGAGCTGCGTGAGGTGTGTTTGTCATCGATAGTCGCTGTGAGTGTGTGTGTGTGTGCTCAGGCAATTACTCTGATTTGCAAAGTCACACAGAGCACTTTCAGGAATGTGAAATGGGTGAACTTTTATGTAATGAAGCAGTGAGATTTAAGGTGATGTGGCCGGGCGTTGGTCCAGATGCAGGTGCCTGTGCTGATTAACAGCTCTTTTATATCTGAAAGGCTGGAATGTTTTACCACCTGCTGATTCTGCAGCTTCTCCGCCGCACTCCTGAAAACCTCTGGAAGTTCTAAGTCTAACACGTCGGATAGTAAATCCTTCAACTTTCACTCTGCGAAAGCTTGTAGGGAACTCATATAATTTAGGAATGCACGATATCATCCGCCCCCTATCTGTATCGGCCTATATCAGCCTTAAAACTGAGTATCAGACATCAGCCACCCCACCAATATTTAACCGTTAACTGATCAGCCCACTTCTTCCTCCTCTTCTTCGACTCTTCTTTTTTACAGACTTTAAAACTTCTAAAGACTAGGGGTGGGAAAAAATATTAGTACAGAGAAATATCGCAATGTTTTCATATGTTGATATCACATTGATATTTAAAAACGCGTTATCGATCTATTTTACTAATGAAATCTTGCGATATTTCATTGTTCTGTTTCAAAATCTCACGGGAATTCACAAAATATCATGAGATTTTGTAACAGAATGATGAAATCTCATGAGATTTTGTAAGTAAAATAGATCGATGCCATGTCTTTAAATATCGATTTGATATCGGCATATGAAAATATTGCGATATTTCAGTGTATTATTTTTTCCCACCCCTATTTTTCAAGGTGTCAAAAACGGATAAAAAAACTGCTTTTTGCAATGACTGCTTATTTTTTCAGCTTTAATATCGGTATCAATATCAGTTACCGGCCACATGAGCTTTAAAATATCGGCATATCGGATATCGGTCAAAATTCCAACATCGTGCATCCCTAGTTTAAACAGATACATCACTTCTGAATAAAGCGCTATCTGCGGACTCACCAGCCCGTCCTCTCCCGGCTTTGCGGAGGTCACGGCTAAATCATTCCCCCTGGAGTCGAAGGCGTTGATCTCGATGCCCCTGTTGGTCTGCGGCTGCCGCAGCCACACCGTCAGCACCTGCTTGACGTCGATGCTCTGCCAAGAGCTGATCCCGGCGTTCACGTCGATCTTCAGGGAGCGGATCCGTATGTGCCTGTTCCCGTCTGAGACCGGCACCAGGCGCGAGATCTGCAGGAACACGGTGGTCGCCTCGTCCGCCGGCCGCAGATGAACCCACAGCTGCGCGCGCACCACGCGACTGGCTTGAAACTTTGGCGTAAAAGAGAAAAAACAGCACTTTGGCTCCCCGTCCACCTGAACCACGGACTCTGCTGCAGGAGGAGGAAGAGGAGATGTTTGTTTGTCAAACTGACATTTATCAGCTGTAACTTCCAGCTGTTTATTCAAAAAAGATTTTAAAGGTTTTTATTGCCATTTGTGCTCAACCAGCAGTCGGGTACTTGTTCAAAAACTCAGCACAGAGGAAAAAAGACACTATACAAGCAAAATAACGCTAGTATTTATTAGAAAAAAAGATTATAAAAACGTCACAAGAGCATGTAACATTTTAACATTTATAAAAGGTGAGAACATGAGCTCAGAGCTGAAATTAAAGCTCCTCGTGAGCTCAGACTCGTGCGTAAAAGCGCGAAGAAAACCTGCACTTACGTTCAGTGGCCATCATCATTATGGTCTCGGTAGTCGCGTGCTCGTCGTCGTCCTCCCGGACCGCGTCCTTGTTGTCGTCCCCCAGCACGTCGTACTGGTCGAGCAGCTGCTGCAGCGGCGGCGCTTTGGGCAGGAGCTGCTGCACCACGTCGCGGCTGATGTTCGGAGCCTCCTTCATGCGCAGCTTGCTCAGGATCTGCGACTTGATGGCGTTCAGCCGCATGCTTTTAACCTGCTGCCGGACGTCGCAGCTCGCGCACTGCTCTGCGTCCGCGGGGCTCGCGGTAGAGGGCTGCTGGTGCGTCTCTGGCTCGCTCAGGACAACTGGACCCAGAGCGGTCAGCAGGCTGAGGCACAGCGCGAGCCGGGGCAGTCGCATGGTCTCCGTGGCTGGGTGTTTCTTCTGTTTGTTCAGAGGAAGGAAAGTAGGATCCCTGGAGGAGCGCGAGCTGCACTGCCGTTGGATAAACGAGCTACACTGACAGGCATCATACTTTATTAGCGCGCACCTTTTATACTCCAACTTTAGCCTCTTTTGTGTCGTCAAAAACCATGATTGGCTGGACAGGCAACAACGAACTTTAACCGACCGGCATGAAAACTTTTTTTCGCTGTCAAACAGCGGAGGCTGCGGGCATGCACGCGGGGGGCGCGGGCCAGTCAGGGTTTATGTCATCCAAACTTAGGAGTAAATTAGAAGTGATGAAATGCGCTGTTGGATTAAAGCAAGAAAACAAATCTGGTTTAGTTTTTAAACACACATTTTCTCCTGATTATATCAGACATGTTCGCGCGCATTTGTCTAGAAGGAAAGTTGCAGCTGTTTCTGATGTGGAAATAAGAGCCAGTCTGGCAGAAACTCGAGTTATTAAAGCAGCCTGCAATTCTATTCTTATTTAATGTCAATTAAATGAACTATTGTCAGCTGAGATCACGCGCAACGCATTATATTGTTTCCCATAAACACAACTGGAACGAGTCTATCATGTTTTATCTTTGAAGAGTTAACAATAAAATATATTAAAAATTAGTCCAGGACCCAGGACAGAGGAGCATCTCATGTAGATAGCGCCATCATGTGGCAAGTAACACGTCACACATCAGAGGACTCCCTCACCAAAAAGTATGCTTGAAGAATAGCCTACTAAATCGTGCACTTTCAGTTTACTGTTTATGCACTGATCAGAAATATACTTAAAGTTTACTTTGCATTTATTTATAAATATACTAGAAGTTTAAGTATATTTATCCTATACTTATATTTAAACGTTTGAATGATATGCTTTAACAGTAGGCAGGCATATAGTATATTTTCACACATACTGGTTTCTTTGTGGCATACTGCAAGATGTACATTCTATTATGTTTTTAAATCCTATCTTGTAAGAATTAGGCCCTCGCTCGCTCACACTTTGAAAACCCCCGGTTCATATCATACAGGTACTACCCACAAAATTAGAATATCCTGAAAAAGTTAAATAATATGCAAATCAATATATTTCAAGCTTTTATTTGTTTGTATGTTGCTGATTAGGACTTACAGCTTAAGAAAACCTCGTATTAAAAAAAAAAAAAAAAATAGAATACTGCATGAAATCAATTATAAAAAAGGATTTTAAATACAAAAATATTAGGCCTCTTAAAGTAAAATCTTGCAGCTGCACTTAATACTTGGTTTGGGCCGTTTTGCATGAATGACTCCTTAACCCGGCGTGGCATGGATGCTAGCAGCTTTGACCTGGCGTGGCATGGATGCTAGCAGCTTTAACCCGGCGTGGCATGGATGTTAGCAGCTTTAACCCGGCGTGGCATGGATGCTAGCAGCTTTAACCCGGCGTGGCATGGATGCTAGCAGCTTTAACCCGGCGTGGCATGGATACTAGCAGCTTTAACCCTGCGTGGCATGGATGCTAGTAGCTTTAATCCGGCGTGGCATGGATGCTAGCAGCTTTAACCCGGCGTGGCATGGATGCTAGCAGCTTTAACCCGGCGTGGCACGGATGCTAGCAGCTTTAACCCGACGTGGCATGGATGCTAGCAGCTTTAACCCGCCGTGGCATGGATGCTAGCAGCTTTAACCCGGCGTGGCATGGATACTAGCAGCTTTAACCCTGCGTGGCATGGATGCTAGTAGCTTTAATCCGGCGTGGCATGGATGCTAGCAGCTTTAACCCGGCGTGGCATGGATGCTAGCAGCTTTAACCCGGCGTGGCACGGATGCTAGCAGCTTTAACCCGACGTGGCATGGATGCTAGCAGCTTTAACCCGGCGTGGCATGGATGCTAGCAGCTTGTGGCATATCTCAGCTGTTATGGAGACCAACATGCTTCCATCGCAGCCTTGAGCTCTTCTTTATTGTTCGCTCTCTTCCCGTTCAGCTTTCTCTGACGATGTTCCACATGTTTTCAATGGGGTTCAGGTCAGGTGGGTTTGCGGGCCAATCCAGCATGGTGATCCATGGTTGTTGAAGCAGGATTGTGTAGTTTTGGCAGTGTGGGCAGGTGCCAAGTCCTGCTGGAAGATGAAGTCTGCATCCCCATACAGCTGGTCCACTGAAGCAAGCATGAAGGTCTCCAAAATGTCCTGGTAGACGGCTGCATTGATGCTGGACTTGATGAAGCTCACAGGTCCATTCCTTATGAAGTCCTCCACACGTCTGAAAGGTCCTTTCCTGACCATCTTCTCCAGGCTGCTGTCAGCCCTCCGGCTTCTACACCGTTTTCTTCCACACTTCTTCCTTCCACTTAACTGTCCATTAATGTGCTTTGAGACACTCTGAGAACATCCAGCTTCTTTTCTATCACTTTTTGTGTCTTTCCACCTTGTGCAGAGAGTCAATGATGGTTTTCTGCACAACTGTCAGATCAGCATCTTCCCCATGATTGTGAATTCTTCTAAACCAAGACAGAGACTTTTTAAAGGCTCAGGGTACTTATGGAGGTGTTTTAGATTACTTATCTAATTAGAATGTGACACTCTGAACCTACAATACTGGAGCTTTTCACACTATTCTCATTTTTAGAGTTTTTGATTTAGAGGTTTTCTTAAGCTGCAACTTCTAATCAGCAACATCCAAACAAACAAAAGCTTGAAATATATTGATTCACATATTATTTATCTATACAATATGTAAATTACACCTTTTAAGTTGAATTACAGAAATACAAGAACTTTTTCTGGATATTCAAATTTTTTGGGTAGCACCTGTATATTACTTTTAGTATATTTAAAAGTGTACTTTAGTATACTTAAAAGTGTACTTTCTAAAAGTAAAAGTAAGCTTGAAGTTTTTGTAGGAGTAAGAAGAAGATTTATTTCAGTATACTTGAAAGAGTACTTTTAAATACTTAAAGTGGGCAAATTAAGTCCTGTACTAGTATACTGCTAGTACATTGGTATCAGTGTACTTGGTAAATAAAAGTGCACTTGGGGGTACTTAATTACATGTACTTAAGGAGAACTTCTTTTTGGTAAGGGCTGTCGAGCCGGATAGAGGACAGGGTCAGACCATGATGGGTTAACTATCCAGAGAGAAGCTGGTTTCCAGCATGTTGCTGCCTTGTTCCAACGGTGAACCAGATCCACCAAAGCCCACTTTTTCCTCATTTTCAAAGTTTCTGATCATTTTCAGCCTTAGATTTAAAGGATATTTTTCAAATTCAACCTGGACCTTATTTCTAGGAGTACAGTGGGTACAGAAAGTATTCAGACCCCTTTAAACTTTTCACTCTGTTTCATTGCAGCCATTTGCTAAAATCAAAAAAGTTCATTTTATTTCACATTAATGTCACTCAGCACCCCATCTTGACAGAAAAAAACAGAAATGTAAAAATCTTTGCAAATTTATTAAAGGTGTCATAAGCTGCTGTTTTACATCCACAATCCTTCTTAAATTATCTTCAAATTAATTTTTAATTCCAGTTGGGTGGGACGAAAATTTAATGAGCTCATTTTAACCTCTTTTAATCCCCAACTATTGTTTGTCGCGAGAATACGTACGAGAATCAGACCTGTCTGTGAGCGCGTTCACGAGGCAAACGTCAAAGCCGAAACAAAGCTTCATCAGGACAGAGCAGGTGAAGGAAATGATGTCCCAGCAGAGAAAAACGTGATAAAAACGTAACGTGCGGTTGATGGAGAGGATCCAAGTAAAAGGGCTGGACTCTGATGGATATAAGGAGCGGACGTCTGACGTGAAGTTAACCAAACACTGTTAGCTTCTGTAGCTACATTAGCAGCTTGTCCACTCGTCAACCACCGTTTACTGGTCTCTTACACAAAAGATAATAAGTTACACAGCAGCAACACTTACCGACTGCACATCCTCACTGATAAATATAATCCACTGCTCCCTGGTAAAGCTGTCCCTCCTGTTAGAGCATCGAAAACTGCTGAATTTCTGCCGAAGCAATCATCAGCTCGCTCGCAGCCTCTCTAGTTCACGTCAGGGCAGCTGATCATAACGACTCCGTGGCAGGTAATCAGCTGCTTTTAGGTGGTGCTAAAGAGGCTAGCTTAGCAGCTAGCAGCCTCTCTAGTTCACGTCATTCGGAGAAAGAAATTCAATTCGCGTACTGTGGAGAGCCCGTGCTTGTGGCCGGTTCTGGTGAGAAGAGAGAGCCCGCACTCAAAGACGAAGTTATTTTCACTTTCCGGAGTTTCTGGCACGTTATAACTGAGGTCCCGTTCCAATACACGTTTTAACTCGAAAAAGTGGGATTTCCAGGTGATGACTCCTTTAAAAAGAAAAACTGAAATATGACATGGTCACAAGTATTCAGTACTTTGCAGTGACACTCATATTTAACTCATTGGCTGTCCATTTCCTCTGATCCTCCTTGAGATGGTTCTCCTCCTTCATTGGAGTCCAGCTGTGTTTAATTAAACTGATTGGACTTGATTAGGAAAGACACACACCTGTCTATATAAGAGCTTCCAGCTCACAGTGCATGTCAGGGCAAATGAGGATCATGAGGTGGAAGGAACTGTCCATGGAGCTCAGAGACAGAATTGTGGCGAGACACAGATCTGGACAAGGTTACAAAAGAGTTTCTGCAGCACTAAAGGTTCCTAAGAGCACGGTGGCCTCCATAGTCCTTACATGGAAGAAGTTTGGGACGACCAGAACTCTTCTTAGACCCGGCCGTCCAGCCAAACTGAGCAATGGTGGGAGAAGAGCCTTGGTGAGAGATAAAGAAGAAGCCAAAGATCACTGTGGCTGAGCTCCAGAGATGCAGCAGGGAGATGGAGAAAGTTCCACAAAGTCAGTATCACTGCAGCCTCCACCAGTCGGGGCTTTATGGCAGAGCGGCCCGATGGAAGCCTCTCCTCAGTGCAGACATATGAAAGCCCGCATAGAGTTTGCCAAAAACACATGAAGGACTCCCAGACTGAGAGAAATAAGATTCTCTGGTCTGATGAGACCAAGATTGAACTTTTTGGAGTTAATTCTAAGCGGTATGTGTGGAGAAAACCAGGCACTGCTCATCACCTGCCCAATACCATCCCAACAGTGAAGCATGGTGGTGGCAGCATCATGGTATGGGAGTGTTTTTCAGCTGCAGGGACAGGACGACTGGTTGCAGTTGAAGGAAAGATGAATGCGGCCAAGTACAGAGATCCTGGAAGAAAAGCTCTTCCAGAGTTCAGGAGCTCAGACTGGGCCGAAGGTTCACCTTCCAACAAGACAATGACCCTCACACACAGCTGAAATAACAAAGGAGTGGATCAGAACCACTCTGACCATTCTGGACCGGCCCAGCCAGAACCCGGACTTAAACCCAACTGAGCATCTCTGAGAGACCTGAAAATGGCTGAACACCACCGTTCACCATCCAACCTGACAGAACTGGAGATGATTTGCAAGAAGAACCAGAAGATCCCAAATCCAGGTGTGGAACATTGTTGCATCATTCCCAAGAAGACTCATGGATGTACCAGCTCAGAAGTACTTCTACTCAGTACTGAGCAAAGTACTGAATACTTATGACCATGTCATATTTCAGTTTTTCTTTTTTTTTAATAAATTTGCAAAATCTCTACATTTCTGTTTTTTCCGTCAAGATGGGGAGCTGAGTGACATTAATGAGAAATAAAATAAACTACTTTTTTTTTTTGGTAAATGGCTGCAATGAAACAAAGAGTGAAAAGTTTATAATAGGGGATTATCACGCTTCCGTGTTCCGGTTTCCGGAACTTGAAACATTTAGCTGCTTCTCTTCCAGGCCAGTTCAACAGTAGCTGAATCCAATGTCACTGCTCTGTTCCACTTCATAAATTGAATAAACACCATCCCTGCTTAAATTTTCATGGATTCCCGACTGAAGTGATACTAAGGAAGAAGTGGATCAAAGCGATTCGCCGGAGTGAAGGGCTGAACTTTATAATAAACAACCTAGCACATTTGTTTGTAGCCGTCACTTCAATGATGTTGACAGCTGCGGTTAGCAGGCTAGCATTAGCTGACGTGCCTAACTTTGTGCGTCTTAAAACACAGAAGCATCTGAAAATCGGGTCTGTACCCTCCCGAAAATCGGGTCTGTACCCTCCCGAAAATCGGGTCTGTACCCTTGGCAACTGGGGACTGCCAAGAAAGGAGACGCTTTCAGATGCTTGTGTGTTGTCAGCTGCACAAAGTTAGGCACATCATCAAACACTAGCTGGCTAATGCTAGCCTGCTAAGACCAACTGTGTAGTCTCCCGGCTTCAAACAAACGTGCTACGTTGTTTTATAATAAATTTCGGCCCTTCACCGCGGCGAATTGATCGCTTTAATCCACTTCTTCCTTAGCATCACTTCAGTCGACAATAAATGAAAACTTAAGTATGGTTGGCGTTTATCTGATTTACAAAGTGTAACAGAGCAGGGACATTGGATCCACCTATAATTAAAATGGCCTGGAAGAGGAAACACCTAGATTCTGGAAAGTTCCGGAAAGCGTGATAATAGGGGATTATCACGCATACCGGAACTTCCCGGTATTTGGGCACTTCCTCTTCCGGCCATGTTAACATCAGCCGTTTCTGCTCTGTTATACTGTTTAAATATAACAGCTCTACAGCTCCACAGCGCTCCACAGCGCTGTAGAAGACTCACTGCCAGTTATCACAAACACTTGATTGCAGTTGTTGCTACTAAGGGTGGAACAACCAGTTATTGGTTTAGGGGCAATCACTTTTCACACAGGGCCATGGAGGTTTGGATTTTTCCCCCCTTTCTAATAAAAATCTTCATTTAAAAACTGCATTTTCTATTTACTTGTGTTATCTTTGTCTCACATTTACATTTGTTTGATGATCTGAAACATTTAAGTGTGACTAACATGCAAAAAAGTAAGAAATCAAGAATGATATGAATCCATCTGATATGGAATAGCTTTATGTTTATGCCTTTATGCGCATTTCAATGCTTATATAAATTGATAATTGCCTTATATAACTTGTTTTGATTTTGCTCTAACACAACATTTTTGCACCAAGCCTGAGAGTCAGTAGGGAGGGATGCTTACTCACTGGGTCTGGCCCGACCTGATAAACGGTTTTGCAACTTGCCGTCTAGTCAGAGTCTGCTGCGGGATCTGATCAATTTCACAGCCAGCTGATACTTTTTATTTTTACTCGAACTGTTGGGCTCTCAGGTTCCATGTGCTATGGTAAGCAATTTTTATGTATCAGCTCTTGAAATGAAAACGGATGTTATAACTGTATGTGACTGATTGTGGGAAATAAAGAGCACGTTTTTTTCTCGCAAAGTCACTGTCTTGTGTTGTCATTGTGTCTGCGCCGTTCTCTCACGATCCTGCAATAAAGTAAAATCTGAATTAAAACATTTTTGGCGTCACGAACAGGATACGAGAGACTACGCGAGGCATAATGCTTAAAAAAAGGAAAAAGTGTCTGAACCCGCTGCTCCAGAGAAGGTTGTCATCCCCGGCTGGGAGGAAACCTCATGTTGTTACTCTATAGCCCTCGGGTTTTGGGGGCAGGGGTGGAGGGCGGTGTGAATCTTTGGAAAGCATGGTTATGGAGGACAGCCCTGAAAAGGTGGTCTGTGCACTCCGCAAGGTCCCAGTAACTGCTAAAAAGCCCGGCGAAGCGTTACAGCTACGACGATGAGTAGTAGCGACTGCTTGGAAAAAGCAGACGGAAAAATTGGAGAAATGTCAAAAGGAATTGTTGCAGAAGGAGGCTGAGATTGCCAGAGAAAAAGTAGACAGCTAGAGAGCAGCTGGAAGCTATATACAGTCCCCGTATGAAGGGGTGTCTGGTGTGGCTCAGCGAGCAGTAATGCATGTCTCTGAAGTTAATAGAAAAGGCAAAAAAAAAAACCTCCAACTAAAATGCAAGTTTGCACCTTTTGTGGCTGAGGCAGCGACGATTAGAGGAGCCAATTGGGACCCTGAGAAATGGGACGGGGACATTTTGGCTGACAATGATGACTCTTGGGATTATATCTGGGATCTCAGATAATCCTGATGAGGATGACAATGATCCCGATCCGCAGGTTCTGATGAAAGTTATTTAAAAAGAATCGTACCTCTCCTGCATCCCCTCACCCTGCTTTAGTTTTATTCAAATCAAATCAAATCAAACTTTATTTATAAAGCGCTTTTCCTGCCAAAGTGCTTTGCACCAGTTATTAAAATTTTGTTTTATTTTATGAATATGGTGGCTAAAAACTCAGAGAACTAGGGTTTGATGATGTCATTGAGTACTGCACCTGAGTATGAAGATGTGTGGAACCTGTTTATGACATAAATTGTATTATTGTATTGTCCCCATTATTGTGCGTTTCCCTGTGTGTCCGACTGATTCAATATGCCCCTGCTTGCTGTGCAGCCTGAGCATGTCGTTTACACCGATATGGCTGATACCGATACTGAAGACCGTTTGGGATCTCTTAACAGAGATCAAAAGGGGGAATTGTGAGGATGTAAATACGCTGACATCCAAAGTTGACTTATAATAATCTCATAGTACAACAATAAGCCAATATTCCATTGCAGGTGGAGAAGTTGACATTTTACTTTTTACAGTGAACCTGGAGGCCTTCAGAAGCGCACTGAACTCTTCCTGGGTTTCCTCCCTACATTATTTAGTGAAGGAGTTGGTGTTGGGGAGTCACTTCCTCGTTATCTGTTTCTAAGGAAACAAAGTGGTCCGACTAATAAAGCTTTTGCAAGAGTCTATGTGTGTTTTGTTTCAGCTCCACAGAGCAGCTGGTTTATCAGAGCATAGAGAACATCCCAGTTAGAAACAAGCCTCAGACTTTCAGACACAAACTTAGAGTTTTCCTGGTTTTTTTTGTGTGTGTGCTGCTGACAGTCTCCAGATATCTGCTGGCAGGATTGCATATGTAACCTTTTTCATTTCTTAATAAACGCGCTTGGATAACTGAAGACATTTTTCCTCTTTTATTCCATCTAAAAGAATCTGAGAGAGAACTAATCATTGTCATTCTATATCTTAGTTCTAACCTGTTGTTTCCAGGTCCTGGCCTGGTGGGATGAATGAGGGTCCGGGAATGAACAGGGGAGCTGAGGCCCGCCTGGGAACCAAAAGAAGAAACCTACTGACCCAAAACCATCTGGTGCCGGCTCCTGGGACATCATCGTCGTTGTCACTGGTGTGAGCGATGAGAAGATGTTCCTCTTCTGCCTGCCCGTGCTGACGTCATGGTATCCAGCCCAGACCCACCTGGGAATCCGGATGGAACCAGCCACCACCTTCCATCTGATGCTGATAGCCCAATGTCTGTCACGCAATCCAATAATAAGTGGATTCCTATAGTGACCTCAGGAAGTTACATCATGGTGGAGTCCCAAGTTCCCTTATGTGTGATGACTCGTACCATCTTAAAGTGTGTGACAGGTGGTCCTAATGGGACCAATTGGAACATGACAGTTACAGATTCCATCTGGATCTATACCAGCACCAGCGTTAACGGAAGAAGAACGGGTACATGATACAAAGTAGTCCGAACACTGCTTCACCCATTGCTACTAAGGTTGCTCCCATCATTCCTACCTGTCAGTTGATGGCGATGGGACTTCATCGGACTGAAGTTCAGTGGAAAGTCATATTTCCACCTCTGCCTACATGCACCAGACGCAAACGCGCCTGGTATGACACTGTCTTAGGAGGAACTGGTACTCTTATGGGGGTCTCTAACATGGTCGATGGACAGATTACGGCAAATAAACTGAGTAACACTGTGTTTTTGTGACAAACTTTTTATTGAACAATTTTGTAACACTGGTTTTTATACACATTCTGGTTTGTCTGAAGTTGCTATGTGGATGCCAACTGCTCTTGCAGGTCAAGTTCAAAATGTAATTTTATGGAAACAACAACTAATGTTTGATAAACAAGTGCTAAATGCCACAATGGATGCTCTAACTAATGTAACAGAGTGGTTAAATTGGACGTGTAATCTACAGGTTTTGCATGCACTATACCAGATAAAAAATATGACATTACAGGATGTGACTTAACAGACAAAGGATATGTGTGCATGATACAACAGGGAATAACTAACCCATGCCTTCATGGAGACAATGCACTGTGTGAATGGGATTATCAGAGACCAGGTCACATGCTATTCCAAGCAGGGCCACATACTTTGTGTATAGCTACCATGAATCCACACCCAGTTGCCACATATTCCTTTCTCTGGGTGTGTAAGGGGTGTCTATCTCTGGCGCTGGCATAACCATACCTATAGGTTGATGAATTATACGAGTTCCACACAGCTCACCCTGATCCAGTGGGATGTGTTGCACTCTCCGTTTACAGTGAACCTGGAGGCCTTCAGAAGTGCACTGAACTCTTCCTGGGTTTTAGAACAGGTCTTAAAGGAACATAATCATTGTGACAGCGCTAGCGGTGGGGTCGTAGCGCAACCCTTCTGGTAGCTAATCAGAAGTGCTGTTCATTTAAGAATAATAGAAGAGAACTAATGTTGACTTTTGCCATCGTACAGACCTTAAGTGTGGATGTCAGCAGCGTGGTGTTTGCAGTCAGGCACCTCGTTAGTCAGCCTGCTAGCAGTGGCTGAGCCAAGATGATGCAGCGGTGAAGAATCACAGACGCGTCACTTAAGGTTACACGTTTATTACAATATAACTGGTAAAATACGGCAAAGGACTGTGTGTCAGACCCTGTACGTGTCTCAGCGGTCAAAACGGAGTCCCCAGGTCCAGCTGTCTGTAGTCTGCGCTCGCTCACGTTCCGAAGGACCCCGTCTTCCTGTTTACTGTGATGCTTAAAAGGTCCCCCTGTGTCAAACCCCTCCCCTCCTGTCTGATATGCAGTCTTCTGTCTGTGAATACCACGTCAGCTTGGGATCTAGGTTCATAATTTGTCATGTCGCCCTAATTTATCAGTCGTCCTTGTCCTTGTCATAATCTTAACAGTATATATCTATAGAGTCAGACTGTCTGCCACCACACTGGCTACCCTGATGACACGAGGGAAAGTAATACTCATGTCACCAGGCTAAGTTAGTTGAAGACAGTGCCAAACATTCATTCTGGGATATCTTCACTGAATTATCACCGATGGCACGGTCAGTCATGATGCCTCCTTTGTATTGTTTTTAGTTGTACTGTTTTTAACCTTCTGCAATATACTCACTTGTCTCAATGTTCGACAGCTAAAAACGTCATTGTTAAAAGGTTTTGCACAAAGAATATTATCATGAGATTGTGATTTGAAATTGAAAGAACCTTCTCGCCTTATTTCAGATGGAGAGCTTTCAGATTACGGGGATGGCGGGGGGGATGGTGCTGAAGAAGGGCTGTGAGATATGGAGGAGCTCGGTTATGGAGGGCTTTGTAGGTTATGAGTAGGACCTTAAAATGGATGTGTTGCTTTATGGGGAGACAGTGAAGTTGTTGGGGGACAGGGGTGATGTGGTCTCTGGTGCGGGTGTGAGTGAGGAGGAGAGCAGCAGAGTTCTGAATGTATTTTCTGATACAAATGGGAAATATAACAATATTAGCTATTAGAAATGATGCATGGCTTTTTGCTATAATTGTAGGGGATCAGTGTTCCTCCAATCACAGAAACAACTGCTATTTGGGTGTTTAATGGAATCATGTGTATCTGGTCCAATGTGCCATCTTTTATGAATCATTAAAATGTCCAAAAGCCAACGGGTGGAATGAAATGGAACAGCTTTATGTTTATGCCTTCATGCACATTTTAATGCTTATATATATTGATAATTGCCTTATACAGTATAACTTGTTTTGACTCTGCTCTAACACAACATTTTTGCACCAAGCCTGAGAGTCAGTAGGGAGGGATGCTTACTCACTGGGTCTGGCCCGACCTGATAAAACAGTGTGCCACTTGCAGTCTAGTCAATCAATTTCCCAGCCAGCTGATACTTTTTGTCTTACTCGAACTGTTGGGCTCTCCGGTTCTGTGCTATGGTAAGCAACTTTTATGTATCAGCTCTTGAAATGAAAACGGATGTTATAACTGTATGTGACTGATTGTGGGGAATAAAGAGCACATTATTCTAGCAAAGTCACTGTCTTGTGTTGTCATTGTGTCCGCGCCGATCTCTCACGATCCTGCAATAAAAGTAAAATCTGAATTAAAACAACATCTTTGCAGAATTGTTGTAATTCAGCTACATTGGATGGTTTTCCAGCATGAACCGCCTTATATACTGTATATATGTATGTATGTACATATATATATATATATATATATATATACACACATGCACACACACAGTGGTCCAAGAGGTGGTGAAGAAGACCAGAACAGGATCTGAATAACAATTTGTCAAATTTCAGGTGTATTACACATTTGCTGACAGCAGGGGGGCCATGTTTATGGGCATGAGTGCAGTGATTGTCTCATCTATTGTTTGGTTTCTCATGCTGGTCACAGGCCAACAGGACACCCATTAACCCGCTGGAATCACTGTAGACAGACCTGAGGATCCTGGGCAGGAAAACACGACAACATGATCAAATCCTCTCTAATTACAGAATACCAAACTTTCAAAGTTACACTGAATAGAAACATTTGTTTACTTTGCAAGATGATTAATTAATAATAATTAATAATTAATAATAAGGCCTCTCCACTGTGTAAACATTAATTAAATTAACATCTGAACAGATGAGCAGAACAAAACCATCAGAAGGCTGTTTTGGACCATAGACCAATTCAGAACAATCTCACTGCCTACCTATCTCTCTCTCTCTCTCTCTCTCTCTCTCTCTCTCTCTATCTATCTATCTATCTATCTATCTCCCTCTCTCTCTCTCTCTCTCTCTCTCTCTCTCTCTCTCTATCTCTCTCTCTCTCTCTCTCTCTCTCTCTCTCTCTCTCTCTCTCTCTATCTATCTCTCTCTCTCTCTATCTCTCTCTCCCTCCCTCCCTCCCTCTCTCCCTCTCTCTCTCTCTCTCTCTCTCTCTCTCTCTCTCTCTCTCTCTCTCTCTCTCTCTCTCTCTCTCTCTCTCTCTCTCTCTCTCTCTCTATCTATCTATCTATCTATCTATCTATCTATCTATCTATCTATCTATCTATCTATCTCAGATCTATCCATCCATAAAGAGCTTCATCGGCTCCCCCCCCCCCCCCCCCTTCCCTTGCCCTACTCCTCCCTCCACCCCCCCACCTCATCTCATCTCCTCTCTGCTGCTATGCTCCCCCTCCTCTGATCTGTTCCGTCTCTCCCCTACTAAGCACCAACAAACCACCCCACCACCGCCCTGCCTCCTGCTGGGAGCTAGACCAGAGCAGACCAGACCAGAGCTTCAGCGGCTGGAAGGGCCGGAGAGCGTCTGCTGGCTCCACCCGGACTGGATTATTTCCATCTCCATCATTTTTATGCTTTTTGTTTGTTTGTTTTTTAAACCTCCATCGGAGCTTCGTCCTGCTGACAAACATCGGAGAACTTGGGGGATAATTTCTTTGTCAGATTTCTCCGTTTGGAGACAGCGGAGCGACGTGATGTCCGGACTGGTCTCCACTCCCGCGACCTTGGCTTCTCTGTGGAGCGGCTGGAATGGGGGGGAATCAGACCCTCCCGCCTCACAGTACGTACATCTCTGCTGCAGGTTTGTCACAGATGTTTGCAGACATCTGCAGAGCAGCTTCACACAAGGCAGCCAGTTTAGTCCAGAGTCTGACCTCATCACAGAGACGCGTTTAACAGCGCGCGCGCGAGCGCGAGGATTCAGGGACCCTCCTCATGTAGTTTTACTCCCGGGGAGACTCCCTCTGCATTAATGATTCATGCCTGCGTGCGTGGAAGACAGCGTGCTTCCTGAACGGAGCACATGTCCGTGCGCGAGGCCCTCAGCCCCAGACACGGCGCTGTCACCGCCAATCAGGCTGCAGCAGTCGGTTAGTGGAGCAGATGGAGACAGAGCTTCAGCATCAGTCCTGCACGCACGCACGCACGCACGCACGCACATCCACGGGTCATGTCCAGCAAAACAGGGCAAAGGGTTGAGTCATAAAGCACAAGGGTGGGGGGAGTACCTAATTGGATGTGCACTAGGGGTGGGAAAAAATATTGATACATCGAAGTAATGCGATATTTTTAAATGATATATCGATATTCAAAAACGTGGTATTGATCTATTTTACAAACGAAATCTCGTGAGATTTCATCGTTCATACGAAATCTCCTAAAATTTTGTAACGAACGATGAAATCTCGTGACATTTCTTCAGTAAAATAGATCAATACCACGTTTTAAAATATCAATATGATACTACTGTAAATCCACCCTGTTCACTTTCCTTTATGGCAATAAAAAGGGAATCGCTCACCTTCACCACCTTTTCCAAAACAACCAAGTTATTTCATTCAGTATATTGGGCCAGAAGTTTGGACTGGGGGGGGGGGGATTTCTCCAATACCAAAAATTAAGATCTATAATCAAATCCAAAATAAATATTACTGATAATCCACTGCAACCTCCTAAACTAACAGAAGAAATAACCAAATCAACCAACACGAATAAATGAATATCCAAACTCTACAAGCTCATATATTCTGATACAACAACACGACCAACAACTAAATGAACATGATGTCACCATCTCCCCCACGTCTGACTTCTGGACCAAAACCTGCAACAATACTTTCTCTATGACTACAAATACAAATCTTCAACTTATACAGTTTTCATCCATAGAGCACATATCACACAAAAGAAAATGTTTCAATGGGATTCACAGACACGTGCTCACATTGCATTCTGGGTAGCACCGACATAGCAGGTGAACATCTGTTCACCTGCTCCTCTTTCTGGAAAACAGTGACTCAGACACTTTCCATCGTCTTGAGCCTCAGCGTCCCCATGTCCCCATGTCCCCATGTCCCCATCACTGTGCTTACTTGGAAATACCCAAGAAATTGAAAACCTCCCAAGTAAATATAAAAATCTGCTTCTTGTTTCTCTAACTATTGCCAAGAAAATCCTACTTCTGAACTGGAAATTCCTACAACTTAATCACGGGACCACCCTGCTCATAGAATACATCCTATCGGAGAAAAACAGCCTTTAATGGCGTCTGGAGACGTTCTTGAAGCGCTTCAACTTAAACCAGACGCTCGGGGTCTGGAAGCCGTAAACATCCCTTCCTCCCTCTCACGAATAGAGCTCTAACTTTTTAATGTATGAATAAATAAATGTCACATTTATTATAATTACTATGCAGTCATTATGTTTATGTTCATAAGGTTGCTGTCATTATTTTCAATTTATAGCTATTACTAACATAAATTTCACATATTATTTTAAATTATGATACTAATATCAATAATGATAGTTAAATATACCATTGTTCTTGTTTCTGTCATTATCCTTGTTATGTAGTATTTATCACGATGTCAGGATTTTATATATATAGTAAGGTATTTATCGCGATGTCAGGATTTTATATATATATATATATATATATATATATATATAAAATTACAGGTAGTATATATACTATATATATACACACACATATATATATATATATATATATATATATGTGTATATATCTACGGTATATGTCTATTGAAAAAAAATACCTGTAATTTTGTCACTACACTGAATATTATAAATCATGGTTATTATTAATACTACTATCATTATAACTGATTATTATCTTTGTTATTGTCAGCATTATTATTACTATTACTATTATAATTACTGTTATTATTATTACTATGACAGTAATAATAATAATAATATATTATTATGATGATAATAATAAGAAGATTCAATGTCATTTACTGTTATTATTACCACTGCTGCTGCTGCTACTATCTTTACCACTTGCCACACAAACACTATTTTTTTAATTATTTATACTAATACGATAATTATTATTTACGGGTTCAAATTTGCTCATTAATATTGTGTACACTGAGGCATATTCATCATCATTAATCATTACGACCATGTGTAATATCTACTCTGGGAAGTAACCAGATCTTCTTTTGAATTCTAATTTCTCCTTTGTATACCCCCCCCCCCAGCCTGTTTTTTCCTTACCTTCTTCTTGTTTACCTTGTCTACCACACTTCACATACACACACAGTATATATAAAAATATATATATATATATATATATATATCCCATACTGAATGACCATCAAATCTTCCACATGATTTTAATCATCATAAGATCAGCCCCTTATCTTAATTATTAATCACATCATCTTTCAGATCACAATTTATTCACCAGTCCAACGATTCCTTTACTTCATAAATAACCATCCATATCTCCCACCATGTAATCTTGCAAAAATGCTAATCTATTTATGAGCATCATACCTTATCCTATGTATAAACCTCTAGGGCATTCTGATAATCTTAAAATTCTGCTCTTAATCATCCCCCGCTTCATCAAAATTTGAACTATAATAATCAATCCTCCTCATACCTGAATATACCCAGAAAGCAAGATATTCCATCAATGATCTTTCTTTCCTCTTCTCTCTGCCCTTTTCAGGTCAGCGTGCCAATCTTTGTCTGCTCCCATTTTTTAGGTCCGGTTGGTCAGATATGTATATGCACGATATATATCGGCATATATATATATATATATATATATATATATATATATACACACACACACACACACACACACATATATATATATATATATATATATATATATATATATATATATATATATATATATGCATATATATCGGCATATATATATATATATATATATATATATACACACACACACACACATATATATATATATATATATATATATATATATATATATATATATATATATATCGGCATATGCAAATATTGCGATATTTCAGTGTATCAATATCTTTTCCCACCCCTAATGTGCTCTGGAGGAGGTTGTTTTTAAAGACCCTGCAGAGATGAGAAGGACCGTGGACCTGGGACCAGTTACCGGGGAAAGTCCTCCCCAGACTTCCTCACTGCAAAAACTCAAATCTTACCAAGAACATTTTTCTAATTTCTAATCAAAATATCTCATCACACTTAAAAAAAAGACAAAAGTACCTAAAGAGAAACATTTCAATGAGATATAGGAACTTGTTTTTTTTTACCTTTTTTTTTTTCTCGGATTAATGTTGCCTCTTTCTTTCCTTTCCCCCCCCCCCCCCCCCCCTCAATTTGACCTTTATCCCCCGCGCCCCCCCCCCCACCACCCCAGGGGGGTTCGCCCCCTTATCCTCTGAGAACACACCCCTATATTTTAAATATATTATCCCCCTTCTCTTTGAAATTTAGGTGGCCCCCTTTTTCCCCAGATTTTCCTGCCCCCGGCCGCCCCCCAGAGCTTGTTCCCCTTTTCTTTATTTAAACTATTATATTATTGTTAAGGAAGAGTTAGTTGCGGTTGTGTCTGCTCCCACTACCCAGTATATTAGTTTTGTTTCTCCCCCCCCCCCCAGGACGCCCCAAACGGACGCCCCCTCCCCATTTTTCTGTTTCCTCCCCCTTTTCAACGTCCCTTGTTTTAAGGTAATGCATCTTATTTCAAGAAATCTTGTCAAGAAAATTTTTGCTTGTTCTATTGGCAGAATTCACAGTTATTATCACAGTACTATTGAAATACTCCCCCATTATCAGTAAAAATATTCAAAATGGGTATAGACATCTACTTTGTCCTTTTTAAAGGGGGAAAAATCTCCAGAACTGTCCACATGGGTGCCTCTGTTGTCTTCCACCATGTTTTCATAAATTTATCAATGCAAACTGGGACTGCTGCTGTTTTTCCAGCAATGAGCAGCATCACTGGGAATTTTTCAAAGTGCAGTAATCAATCATGGTTTTAACAATGATTAAAATTTGAAATGCTATCACTTATCGTTGGGAATTTTATCACGGTTAATCTTTTTTTTTTTTTTTACCGGTAATCGTTACATCCCTTATTACAAGCAAGACAATCTTTGCCACTCTTAAAATAAGTTTTGAAAAAAAGGATTGTTTTTGCTTGTAATAAGCAAAAAAAAAAAAAATAAAATAAAATAAATTCTGCTAACAGAACAAGTGAAATTTTCTAGATAAGATTTCTTGAAATAATGATAAATAATAACAATAAATTTTATTTATAACGCACTTTTCATTTTAAGAAAAATCTCAAAGTGCTACAGGTTAAGATCAGAGAGAAAATGATAAAAACAAAAACAAATCAAGAGCATTAACAACATTCAAACATTAAAAACCTTAAAAATATTTAGACTATATAGACTGTTTGAATGAGTGGACTGGAGGGGACGGATGGTAGTGTGTGGGGTCAGGAGCTCTGTTAAATAACTTGGGGCGTGGCCATGCAGACACTGGAAGGTCAGCAGGCAGGCGTGGATCAGCTTTTCAGCATCACTGAGGGAAAGGGAGGGGGGGAGTTTGGAAACAGTTTTGAGATGAAAAATAGATGTTTTACTGTACAGAGGTGTTGAATAGGGGAATCAAATGACAAGTTGGGGTCAAACCTGACCCCAAGATTTGTCACAAAGGTAGAGAGGGACACAATGGTTGGAGAATGAAACAGTTGTGATCAGGGAGGATTTAATCTGATGTGGGGTGTCAACAAGAATGGCCTCTGTTTTTGTGCTGCTAAGCTGTAAAATATTTTCTGTCATCCACGCCTTTATCCCCTTCAGGCAGGAGGAGAGAGTGAACAGGGTGATGGCTGATGAGGTGGGATCAGTTCACAGGTAGAGCTCACGGTTCCAGTCAGACCAATGGTGTACTGAAGGCGGTGAGGGAATATATATATGGTGGTCCACCGTATCAAAGGCAGCTGAATCTCTTTCTACCGCAGTGGAAAGAGATTCCGTGCTTGCCGATGATGTGAGCCAGAGGGAGCATATAAATTGACTTATAGCTAAGCCCCGCCCCCCTCCACTCACTCCGGACAAACAACATTCGGTGACAGGCGCTATGTGACATCTCGGGAGATGACAGCTGTCAAAACGGACAACAGACGCGTGATCAGACAGAGAGACCATGACGAGATACATTAAAAAACAAAAACAAAAACAAACAAAAAGAAATTGTTCATAAGTCTTAAACTGGGAGTAGAAATCATCCTGTGAATCTCTGAATGTGACTCGTGTCGCTCCCTCAGTTTCTTGCACAAACTGCTGCACGGCTGCTGTTGTTGTGCCAAAAAGTGATCATCTGACAAAAACTGATCAAACAGCCACGGAAGCGGAGCAGTCTGGCTGCAGCTTGGAAGCCAGAGGCGTGTCGTTATCGACGTTACTACACCACACCTGTACTACACGACAGCGTCTTATGTACCGTTACCACGTACCAAAACTAGCATGTTTAGCTAGCGTTAGCCAACTTAAACTAACGTTAGGGAAGGTAACTTCATATTTCTTTCAAGCAAAGTGACAACATGCTGCCTCGAATACGATGTTCCCTTACCTTAGAACAGATGTAGGCATCCTTGTTCATTTTATCCACGTTCAGTTGATGTTGTGGTCTGCCGCATAACTTTGGCTTGATGTGACTTGGTAAAAGGCAAAAAAATACGCCCTGTCACCCAGCCTCTCAGGATACCTAGTATCGGAGTTGCATGTACCCCATGCACACGTTTGACCATTTTAAACTAAAAAGAACACATAAAAACGAACAAAAACGGACTAACTTCAATGCATTTCAATGGACGTTCAAGCAGAGAATGTCCGAGTGTATGGGATAGCTGTGCACACTGTGATTGGCTCAATGCGTTTGGGGGTGTGGTTTAGCCATAGGTCAATTGTAAACAAGGTGGGGCCGAGGACGGACCCCGAGGAACCCCACAGGTGACAGCATGGGGGCTTGATCTGGCATCCCCCAGGGCCACACACTCAGCCCTACCTGCTAGAAAGGACTGGAACCACTCAAGGACGTTCCAGTGTGGTACAGTCCTTTACCACCTTCAGTACAACGGTGTACTGGAAACCCTGGTCACACGTCACCAGCAAATCATTTGTGAATCTGACAAGGGCTGTCTCTGTACTGCACGCCAAAGGTCCAGAACAGTGGTCAGAACGGAATGGCTGGAAAAGGCCGGCTGGATGATTGGAAAGTCCAGAACGCTTGAAGCAATGGGGGGGGGGGGGAGTGTCTATTAGAGACAGACATCGCACTTTAACAGGTTGTGACGCCACCAGCTGGACTGGAGTTTTGCTGTCTCTTTCTACTTGCGTCACAGCGTGAAGACGCCGGTTTCGTCCTCAAAACGTTTCAGAAAACAACCATGAGACCGTGCAGAGTTGTCAGACCCCTGCTGTCAGAATCCAGACCGTTCAAGTCTCGTTCGTTTGAGGAAATCCATGAGACTGTTGGATCTCTGGCAGTGGTTGTTTGTCTGTCGCTGGAGCTCCCTGCAGACGCTTCTCCTGTGGTGGACATCCCTCATGCTTTTCTGAAGCAGAGGTGCTGGAGGGCACCCTTGGCTTCAGGAGGTGGTTTATGGTGGAAAATAGCTGTTTGGAGTTACCAGGTGTTTTATGTATCAAATTGGAGTAGTACAGAGAACAAGCAGTTTTGAGAAATTTCGCATAGTGTTTCCGGTGCTCACGATAGGCAATTTCATGAACAGTCAGGCCAGATGTTTTAAAACGCCGCTCGAGAACACGTCCAGCTGTTTTCAGTCTCCGAAGCTTCTTTGTGAACGAGGGAGCAGAGAGCGTGAAATAAACAGTTCTCATTTTCAATAGGGCATGTTTGTCCAGAATACCCTCGAGTGTGCTTCTATAGTAGCACACTCGAGGGGCTCGAGGGGCCAGGTACTGGGTTCAGGCACACCTGGATGAATTAGTTTGTCCAGTAAGGAAAGACAGGAAACAAAGGAAGTAGTTCAGGAAGTAGCCCATTGGGATGTTTTCATGAAATTAGGTAATCTAAGAACTTGCTGGGTTATTGTTGTTGTCAGTTGAGTTAGTACACAGCCACTAGTGGACCCAAAAACGGTGGAAAGAATTATTGAAATCGTCAGAGAATGTAAGTGCATTGATTTGAGCAATGCTTCTGAAGAAAATGTTAAGTGTTGGTTTGGAAAATGGAACCGTTGCCATGTCCAATGGCCTTATGGTCTGATACATCCAAATCACAAACCTGCAGATTGTAAATAAGATGCATTGCCTTTAAACAAGTTCCTACATCTCACTGAAATGTTTCTCTTTAGGTACTTTTGTCTTATATTGAGTGTGATGAGATATTTTACTACACACAAAGAATTGTTGGGTTGTTTTTCAGCCCAGCAGCTGGGTTCTAATGGGCTAATGGGCTCTACAATATGCACAGCTCCACTACTTCCTGAACTTAAGGTAGCTCCATTGTTTCCTGTCTTTCAGTACTGGGTGAACTGATTAATCCAGGTGTGTGTGGCCAGGTACTGAGTTCAGGCACACCTGGATGAATTAGTTTGTCCAGTAAGGAAAGACAGGAAACAAAGGAAGTAGTTCAGGAAGTAGCCCGTTGGGTTGTTTTCATGAAATTAGGTAATCTAAGAACTTGCTGGGTTATTGTTGTTGTCAGTTGAGTTATTAATTTTGGACAACCCAACATGTTGGGTTGATGTTTGTGCATATGCCACCAACAGTAACGTTACCCCCAGGTTACCCCCACAGTTGCTAGCAGTGCCTTGACACTAGATGGACAAGTCTTGCTATGGCCTGGCTAAAATCCCGCAAGCTTATTGTAGTCACCGTGTATGTTGGACATACGGATGGTTCAATGTAATGTGAGCGTGTGTAGCACTTATTGTGAGCTCTCGGTTATTTGTAGCTAATGTTAGCGATAGTTTGTTGTGGGTAACGTATGTTAACAGCGATGCACACCCAACTGATTGAGTAGAAAGGGGGAGTGAGTAGTCTCGTGGTAATGTCGCGGGCTTTGGCATGGCACCAAAATGAACCACCATGGACCCCTATAAAAATAACCCAATATTTTTGGGTTATTTAAAAAAAAAAAAAACCCAATATGGGTTATTTTTCACCCAACACTGGTTAAATATTGGTTATTTTGACCCAACAAGTTGGGTTGGTTTCCTCAAACCAACAGTTGGGTTGTTCATATAACCCAACCATGGGCTCAGTTTGACTTACCCATACTGGGTTCAACTGCTTAGTATAAAAATGAGGTTGTATTATTTGGTAATTGATTGGTTATTGAAGGGGCATATAATTAAATATGAAAAAAAAAAAAACAGTACCTGCCTGGAAATTATATGTTACAAATACCTTCATGACCGCTTGGCCAGTCCAAGACATTGCGAGACAGAGATACCTGAGACCAAAGACTGCAGAGGCCGTGACAAGACCAAGACCAGTCTTGAGAACTACAAGTCTACTTTGACTATACTGTAGGGCTGGACAATAAATCAAATTTTGATCATGATTTCAATTTTGCCTTCTCGCGATCATAAAAACACTAATCAAAGAAAAACAATTAATGCCGCCTGTATGTAAAAGCTACCTGCTATTTTTCATTCATGACTGGAGCCAGGAGAATCCTGAAGTGAACAGAGTGGTGGAGTTATAGGAAGCAAACTGCAGGAGGATAGAACAGGAGTGCATGTAGACGGGGTATTAATTTTTTACTGCTATTATTATTTTAAAGTATTATTATTATTTTACTCTTTTACTTGTTTCTAATTTATTTCTGGTTGTTGTCTTTTTTAAGTTATATTTGAGGTTGAGTTTTGGTGGTTCAATAAACACTTTTTATTCAATTAGTAATCATGTATAGTAATCGTGATTATTACTTTTTCCATAATCATCCAGCCCTACTGGGTTCTTTCTAATAATAATAATAATAATATATACTTTATTAAAGGAATAGTTCACCCTCAGAATGATTTAACTTTATTTTCCACTTACCCTGATGGTGAGCAAAACTCTGGACCACTTTTTTAATATGTCAAATGTAGCTGGAGTTCAGGGCGACTTCTCGTTCCCCCCCAATGGAGTTTGCCAGGATCCGAGCCAAAAAGGTCCATTAGAGTCCACAAAAACTTGTCAATATTCCTCCATACTGCTCGTCCCATGTAATCCAAGTGTCCTGAGTGGGTAGCATCCAGAATTTACTTGAAACTACGCCATTTAGTATATTTTTAGAGTCTAAAAAGGAGTATTGTTTACGTCCATGAAGCGCGCACATGCGCGGTCACAAAACTATGAAAGCCTCGGCGTTCAGAGCCTACTCTGCCGATAATTCAAGCGTAGAAGAAGAAATTCACTGTTTACATTGTGGTAAGAGCAACAGAGCTCTAAACAAACCGGGACAAACACAGGAGGGGCTGATATTGATCTAAAAGAAAGAAAGAAAGAAAAAGAGAACGCGCGATCTCATCTGCCGTGGCTTCCGTAGTTTCATGAATGCGCATCGGCGTGCTTGCTAGGCATGCGATGTTGTCTTGTTTAGACTAAAAATATACTAAATGGCGTAGTTTCAAGTAAATTCTGGACGCTACCCACTCAGAACACTTGGATTACATGGGACGAGCAGTATGGAGGAATATTGACAATTTTTTGTGGACTTTAATGGACCTTTTTGGCTCGGACCCTGGCAAACTCCATGGGGGGGAACGAGAAGTCGTCCTGATCTCCAGCTACATTTGACATATTAAAAAAGTGGTCCAGAGTCTTGCTCACCATCAGGGTAAGTGGAAAATAAAGTTACATCATTCTGAGGGTGAACTATTCCTTTAAGTATATATAATTGCCAATTAGGAAATTTGTTCTCTGCATTTTAACCATCTCAGGTTGAACCTAAGAGCAGTTGGCTGCTAATAAAAGCGCCCAGGGAGCAGTTAGTGGGGGGTACCCATATTGGGTTGTTTGTTTTTAACCCAACATTTTTCAGTGTATAGAAATGAGAAAAATCCACTTGGTGTAAGTGTTTGAGTTTTGCAGTGTGGCAGCTGGTGGCAGGCTGGAGAATAAATCCCTGAAAATGCTCCTGCAGCTCATGTTGCTCTCTTCTCTCCACAGCTGAAGAAGGGATGAGTTTGCATCAACAGACGAGCAGGACCATCCACATCGGAGCGTGGGGGCCACACGGGGATGGACCCTAGGTTGATGCTGTAACCCCCACCATCACTCATGGATGAGAGTGGATGACAGCTCAGAAACGACCTGACCGGACCTGGTCTCCCCCCCCACCCCTCCCTCCCCCCCTCAGCGAGTCCATGCTGCATCCTCCAGAGGAGGATGGGGTGCGTCAAGTCCAAGAGGAGCGAGCTGGCTTCCCAGAACGCCCATTCAGAGGGCAGAGGCAAGGCGATGAGGGGCGAGAAGGCCTACCTGGTCCCCTCAGAGACAGGCTCGGCGGAGGGCCTCCCCCAGGTGAACCCGGTGCTGCTGGACTACGCCCAGAAGCTGTCGGAGGACATCGTGAGCCGGGCTGTGCAGCAGTGGCTGGAGGTGGACAGCCGCTACAGCGATATCCCCTACATCGAATGTGACGTGCCGTGACCCCCCAGATCCGCACGCGGGACACTCGGTGGGAGGAATCACGGATCTGTGACGACTGAGCTGCCGGTAATTCAGTTTTGACCTACTTCTGGGCTGGATTATTCAGGGATTTGCACCTAAAACCCTCCAAACTGACCACAGCCTCTGATCCGTCCAGCCCGATTATCTGGACCGCAGCTGAAGCCTCACGCTGGGAATCATCTTCCGCCATGTTGGGACCATCGTGGCGGATGCTGTGACCCACAGAATTGCTCAGATCCTGCCCAGAACCTCTGCAGCAGTGAAAACTACCTGCTCCAGGTCCCAGTCTCCGGGCCAAGATTCTCCCCCAGACAGGAAAGGCTATAAACAGATCCCTTCATCGATGAAAACCTGGGTCAGAAACCCCATCAGTCTGACTCTGGTGGTCTCAGCTCATCACTGCCTGTCCAGGCTCCATCACTGTCTCCATCTCAGGCTCACACCCCAATATGATGCGTTTCCTTCCTCCAGGATGGTGCTCACTGGGACCTTCAGGAACCAGGCCTGAGAAAGACCTCTGTAGAGATCTGACTCAATCAGTGGAGCCAGGATATAGATTATCATCAGACTAAAGCTGCAGCCTCAGTTTCATCCAGTTTATTTCGCTGTGATGCCAAACAGAAATACTGCCATCTAGAAGTAAATATACAGGACTTCAGCAGGATTTCAGGTCCAACAAGTGACTTACTGAAGGGATGACATTTGTAAGTGTGTGAAGAGTCCCGTCTGACTCCTCTTTTCTCAGGGTGAGAGTGCTCTCAGTTCAGCCAACAGGTGTCCTGATGGCCGAGCAGCGATCGTTTCTCCTCCTTAAACAAGTTAAACCTCAAACTAGAAAAGCACTCGGAGAGCGCAGACCTCCGCCAACCAGCTCTCACAATGATAAAGAATCCCTCAAAACATTCCTGGATCCAGAAGGTGATCCGGATCACCGCCAACATGTCAGCAGTTTGTCCTTGGGTCGGGGCACACACTGGCTTCAGGTCAATCCATCCAGAACTTTTTCTGCAAAGTTGCTGACAGACAGACGGATGGACAAACAAATGCTACCAAAAACATTACCTCCTTGGTGGAGGTAAATATATGGATTATTTTTGCATTGACAGTTAAAGGATAGCTTTCTTGTTTTTCAACCTGGACCTTGTTTCTAGGAATTTATATGTGCATTTACTCACCGGTAAAATTTCTGTATCAACTCTGACTCCTTTGGACATCAGACTAATCTGTATTCAGATTAGTCGTAGATCTGTGTATGATATCCATATAATGGAAATGAAGGGGGCAGAAAGAACGGACCTCTCTAAGACATTATCTAAAGCACAACGCCCTCATTTCACCAATACTGTAAGTCGAATGAACGAATGAACGAACCAACAAGTACTATTGTCCTGTGAGTTCAGATTTGGCTTGCTATAGTTATTGGGTCTAGTTATTGGCTCCGCACCCAAAACGCTGTGGTCAATGAAGTTGATAAAATGAACAGCAGGTAAATCATGAGTTTAACATCCTCCGTTGTTGGTGCTGATGTGGAAGGGACATTAGAAACTGGTTTGATGTGGAAGGGATGGAAAGGGTTGATGTGGAAGGGACATTAGAAACTGGTTTGATGTGGAAGGGACATTAGAAACTGGTTTGATGTGGAAGGGACATTAGAAACTGGTTTGGGCAGTTCTGGGTGGTGCCTTCCTGGATGAATTTGCATAAGAAAGGCCAAGTTAAGTAGGAGTGACAGACCTGTGGGGCAAAAGAGCAATGGCAGAAAATGGTCATTTTAGTGTAATATTTTTTTCTATTTTATTTTTATTTTATTTTTATTAGAATACAGATTCTGACATTCAAATATAAGCAAAGAATGCTGCACCATGTTAATATAAATGTTGATAGATAGAAAAAATATAATTTCTGCTGGGGTGGCCAGCCTTTTTGTTCCGGGGCGCAATGACCACCCCTTGGGGGTGCCATTGTGTATCACTTCGACTCCTTCAGAAGATATTACGTTGAGTTGCCCACGAACAAACGAGTGCTATTGTCCTGTGAGGTCAGAGTTAACTCAGTTAGTTACTGGGAGGTTTCTCTGAACTCTACAGGCCGCATGTTCCCGATGCGTAATGCTGCAGTACAGCTGAGAGCAGCTCGCTTCCCAAACACCAGGATGAACCATTTCACCTTTAAATGAAGGAGTTTTGCTGCAGATAATGTCTTATAGAGAGGCTGCCCCGTCTCTCCCGTTATATGGATGCACGCCGAAGGGTGACTCAATGAAATATCTTCCAAAGGAGTCAAAGTGATGCAGAAATTTTACCGGTGAGTAAATGCCTGCAGCCTCAGTTGCAGAAAGAAAGTTATCCTTTAAATGGACGGTTGCTATGAGTGATGTCAGGGTTTTAGATTTTCTTGGTTTGATTAGTGTCAAAGAAATAATCATTAATTCATTTCACTACACTGTAAAATCACATGATTACACCTTATAGGTCTTTGATGTCAGTGTAAAAAACAATATAGAAACAGTGAAGTTTCAGAGAAGTCTCGTCTTGTCTACTGTAAACAAGAACTAAATCCTTCATAGTAACTCTGGATTTCTGAAAAGGCTGCAGGATCTCTACCTGCACCTGGGAGGCTGCTTTCTGGAGACTTTGTTATGAAAATGGTTTTAAATATTTCTCTTCAACCTGTGTAGAGAATTCAGAAACCATCTCGCTAGCTTTGACTTCCAGCTCCCTGTCTGACATAAATGATCCTGGAACAGTGGAAATAAAGACACTTATCTGGAATTAAATCCAGTATTTTCTACACCAAAGACTAAAGGGTTGATTATGTTTGAGTAGCGAAACATTTGTCCAGAAAAGTTGAGAATTTTTCGTCTTCCCACCCGTATGGTGTAACAATCACTGATGTAGCTCATAGCCCACTCTGAATCAGACACAAATACAGAATTTTAAATGACGAAACATTCCTGTTAAGTAACCGTTAACGTGATTTAATCCCGTCACTGAGCATCTAACAGCTGCTGCTCATCGGCTGCTGCTGAAACTGACTGGATTGCCGGAGTTCTGCTGATCTGATACGGTGCAGACACAGTTCTTCCTGGATAGTGACCACATCGAGGGATCTTTATGATTTATTAATCGTGCCGTGTAATATTGTGATTATTTATGAGCTCAATCCCCTGTTGCTGCTTAGCTTGACTCACCTGTAAATCACCTGAATCTGGGATACTTCCAGCGATGGCACCAGCAGGTGTGAGGAGGTAGCCTGGACACAGATTGCAGTTTTCCCTGCGGGCTCCATGTGGTGGACTTCCAAGGCCAAATACAGGTCAAAGAAAATGAAATGTGGGGCTGAGCATGTTACATCTATCTACATGTTCTATCTCTGTGTGAGGATTCTTCCCTGGTTGTTCAGACTGAGAGTGCTCTGACCACTGACCACACCTTACATGCCCTCCACAAAAAACAGGAAATATCCCTTTAAAATGATGTGGTGCTTCATTGCGGGACACACAGACCAGGCATGTATTAGGAAACGGGAACTCCACCAGTCGGTTGAAGACGCTTTCAGCTGTTCATATCTAAATACAGGTGTGGTTACATGGACGTGCTGCAACATGCGGGTTATACTCGCTGACCAGAGATGATCCGGATGACCAGTTTCACTGCCAGTCAAGTATGAGGACTTCAACTACATTATATATCCAAAAGTATTGTCTCACCTGCCTTGACTTACTTATAAGCTTCAGTAACATCCCATTCCTGATCCATAGGGTTCAGTGTGACATTGGTCCACCTTTGCAGCTAGAACAGCTTCATCTTCTGGGAAGGCTGTCCACAAGGTTTAGGAGTGTTTCTGGGAATCTTTGACCATCTTCCAGAAGCACATTTGTGAGGTCACACTGATGTTGGACCAGAAGGCCTGGCTCTCAGTCTCCGCTCTGATTCATCCCAAAGGTGTTCTATGGGGTTGAGGTCAGGACTCTGTGCAGGCCAGTCCAGTTCCTCCACACCAGACTCTGCATCCAGGTCTTCATGGACCTGCTTTGTACACTGGTGCACAGTCATGTTGGAAGAGGAAGGGGCCAGCTCCAAACTGGTCCCACAAAGTTGGGACATGGAATTGTCCAGAATGTCTTGGTATGCTGAAGCATTCAGAGTTCCTTTCACTGGAACTAAGGGGCCAAGCCCAGCTCCTGAAAAACACCCCCACACCATAATACCCCCTCCACCAAACTTTACACTTGGGACTATGCAGTCAGACATGTACCGTTGTCCTGGCAACCGTCAAACCCAGACTTCTCTATCAGATTCCAGATGGAGAAGCGTGATTGGTCCTCCAGAGAACGCCTCCACTGCTCTAGAGTCCAGTGGCGGCTGCTTTCCACCACTGCATCCACGCTTTGCATCGCACTTGGTGATGTATGAATGCAGCTGGTCGCCATGGAAACCCATTCCATGACGCTCTCTGTCACTGTTCTTGATCTGATCTGAAGGCCACATGAAGTTTGGAGGTCTGTAGTGATTGACTCTGCAGAAAGTTGGCCACCTCTTCGCACTATAATGCGCTTCAGCATCCGCTCCATCAGTTTACGTGGCCGACCACTTTGTGGCTGATTTGCTGACATTCCCAAACACTTGTGGACTGTGGAATATTTAGGAGTGAGGAAATTTCACCACTGGATTGTTGCACAGGTGGCATCCTATCACAGTTTCACGCTGGAGTTCACTGATTCCTGAGCGCGACACATTCTTTCACAAATGTTTGTAGAAACAGTCTGCATGCCGAGCTGCTTCATTTATACACCTGTGGACATGGAAGTGATGGAACACTTGATTCCATCATTTGGATGGTGAGAAAGTACTTTTGGCAGTATAGTGTATCTGCAGAGATAGCAGCTTTAGTACTGCAGTAACTGAAGCAGCAGCAGGCGTTGGCTGAGAAGCCATGAAGGACAGCGGGTACTTCACCACTCGCATTTTGCAGCACACTCCAGTAAAGCTTTGACACGAAACTGGCCATGCCCAATAAAATCCAGTCCCATTTATGAGGCAGAAACGCCATGACAGACATATCCTAAACACAGGACCATCATCTAGTTAATGACATTTCAGAGCCACAGTTTACAATGTTGTATTTATTTAGGTGGAATGGTTGCTAACGGAAAGAGCAGACAGTGCACACTAAAAACTCCTGGGTCAAACCTCTGGGTTAACAACCCAACATTGTTGTCAACATAACCTAACGTCTGGTTTAAAATAACCCGACATTTTAGTCAATATAACCCAACTTCCTGGTCAAATATTCTGGGTTGGTCCCTTGCTAACCCAGCAGGAGTTTACAAACCAGGTCCTGCAGGTCTTCGCTGAAACATCAGTGTCTTCCATGTGATGCTTCCGTGTGGAAATGATTTGTAGTTTCATGGTTGCACATCCTCATACTTGCACCAGCCAGAAGTGGAGATGAGGACATACTGACCCCGTTCATGCCGCATCCGCTCATTCCTGGACTCATTCCCAGGTCAGGTTACCTGGTGTGCAGGGTTCTGGATGGTGGCCCATTCGTGGTTTATTTGATAATTTACTGACTTTGCAGTGACATTCCTGTGGATGGTTGCTTCTTGTTCCAGCTCAGGATGACCTGGTTCTGTTTGCTTATTCAACCATCAGCCCAGATTCCACTCTGACATGATGTGTGAGGAACTGCAGCTGCTTCACTTTCTCTCTGACGTACTCCTCTGCAGCTTTCCAGCACCACTAATCTTCCGCTCCACATCCGTGACGTGGCTGAAAGACGTCTAAAGTTGGGTTTTAGTGTGATTCAAAGCCGTTCCTCTGGCCTGGAAATGCTCGAGCTCTCCGAGTCGCTCTGAGGTCAGCGGTCAGACTCTTTCAGCGACAGCATGGTGGAGCTGAAGCAGGAACACGACATTTGGACTTTAGAAAGAAGCACAAGCAGGATCCAGCTGCACGTCGTCCGGGATTTATCTGTTGCCAAATCAGAGAAGCTGCCCCGCCCGCCTGTGATTTACCATGGAGTGACGTGTCTGCATCCCTGTGGTCCAGCGCTCGTCCCTGCGACTGTACATGTGTAACACTGATGCTAATAAAGCAAAATTATGCCTTCAGTCACTAAAATGTTTCTTTTGACTGCTTTGAACCTGCGTTGCAGTTTTATCCAGTTAGGTGTATTCGAGCTAAAGGTGTCACACTAGACATGAGGGCACGAGGCCAGCACGGTGAATGAAGAATTCAGCAACGTAGAGGACAAACGACAGGAGTAACTGCCTTTGTTTTAGCAGGAGAGTCATAAAGTAGGAGGGTTTATCTGCGGGAGAAACGCTTCGTCTGAGAGGTTACAGTCTGAAGCAGGTGGAGGTCATCCTGCTGGACCGGGACCGGGACCGGGACTGGGACCGGGACCGGGACCAGGACCAGGACCAGGACCGGGACCGGGAGCGGGAGCGGGAGCGGGAGCGGGAGCGGGACCGGGAGCGGGACCAGGACCAGGACCGGGACCAGGACCGGGACCAGGACCAGGACCAGGACCAGGACCAGGACCAGGTCTGAAGAAATCTGGCCGGAAGAGGAGGATAAAACCTCCTCAGAGCCAATGTGTCTGCTCTGGACAGCAGCTTTCCAACAACACAGCAGATCAGAAAATCACTCAGTTTTAACCCCTTGATGCCTTTTGTTATCATTTTGCTTCAAACCCTTGTAATACTTTTTGAAAATTTTATTTTTAAAAATCTATTTCATTTACCATTATTTTATTTATTTATTATTTTATTTTTTTATAGCTTCTTTATTTGATATTTATCTGTTTTATTTTATAGTTGTCTTTTCTGCTCATTTTTTCTGCAAATTTTTTTTGCCTAATTTATGTTTTATATATTCTATTTACTGACTTATATTTTTTGTTTGACATTTAACTGTATTTCATTTTACTCCAGTTTTTTCTATGTTTCACTATTTTACTAGATTTTGCTTTCATATAATTATTATAAACAGGAACCTTAACATATCTAATTTAATAAGCAGCTATTCTTCATAACTGTGACAACTGTCACAATTTTGCAACAGACCACTTCTGCCCTTTTTATTTTTTTTAAATATTGTAATTCTATTCATTTGATTATTGTATTTATTATTTTTGATGATGTATTTTTATACTTTATTTCCATTTATTTCCTATTAATTTATTTAATTCTATTTCACAATATTAATTCAAATAATAAGAAAATAATGAAATAAAAACATTTAGAAATTTCCAATTTCCTGAAATAAAATATTGCTTTTGAAGTGTTTGAATGATTAAAAACAGACAAAACTGTCACATCAGAGCACCTTCCCCATCAACATGGACCAACATACCTGTGAGCAGGTGCAGACGTCTGATTGGACGTTACAGAAAACACCTGATTGCAGTGATTGTCTCAAAGTGTTGATCAATAAAACATTAGCTTCAGAGCCCCATCATGCTTGTTTATTAGCTTTATTTTTTGTGTGGCTGTTATCAATATTTCTTTCAAACCACAATTCAAAATCAGTGTCATGATTTTCATGGAATTTTTATTTATTATTACTTTTGTCAGTTTCATCTTATTTCACTGACAGATGAGTTTTTCCTTCTTTAATTGGAGGTAATGAATAATTTTGAGGACAACTGTATATATATATATATATATATATATATATATATATATATATATATATATATATATATATATATAGTATATATACATATACATACAATGTATATAGTGCACACCGGTCTATGTATGTTTATACACAGTTATACTTGTGGCACTAATACATTTGAGGGGTTTCTGTAGGAACTCATATGAGCTTATTTGTGTAAGCAGCTCTTGGTGGGGGCCATCTGCTCCAGCACTGATGCCTCGTCTGACTGTGGCTGCCTCATTAATAATGAGGTGATGATCTGACTCCTAGGGGGCAAATATACAGTCCATCGCAAACATTTAGATAGAGAACAAACAACATCACGTTTTACTGAAACTGTATTTGTCTTTAAACTGATTTAAACTCATAAAATCAAAAACTATTACAGAGAGCAAAGAAAGACGGCAGACAAAGTCGGGACGATGTGCATCAATGCACATTACTGAAATACAAATTAAACTGATCTGTGTCACATCAACAAACACCCACGGGAATATAACGAAGCACTTAACGGTGAGATCACACACACACAACCCCCCCATGTCCTGGTGTTAATGGTTCAGTCTGCAGCAGAACAGTTACTGTACCGCACATGAAGAAGACCTCCACCAAGCACTTACATGAAAAGGCTGGAAAAAGTTACGATTTGAATTTTTCTCTGTAAAAGAATCAAATCAGATGATTTCCTCCAGAATCAGCACGCTAGCCGAGCAGCACAGACTCAGAACGTCAGGTCCAGCTCTCCCAGCGAGGCGAAGCACTGGTCCAGGCTCTGCTCGGACACCTCCTCCAGCGTCACCGGCCTCCACCTGGGACTGTGGTCTTTATCAACCAGCACTGCAAACAAGCAGGAGCTCAGATGATGTCACGAGCCCAGCAGAGATTCACTGATCGTATCTGCTAACATTTACTGGCAACCAATCAGACGCTGATGCAGGGCCCACACAAGAAAACTGCTGAGTCATAATCCTTTCAACTCCAAGCTTGATACTGCACCAGCAGGAACAATGTTATTTACTGATCCCTTCATTTCTCTGAGTTAGATTCTACAACCCCAGTTCCAAGAGTCTGGACGCTAAAAACAGATTATGATGATTTCTACCTCTAATCCACCCAGAATTATTCCTAACAACAATGAAACAACATGTCAGATGAAGAAACCGAGACATTTTATCACTTCATAGAAAATAAGAGCTGATGGTTGAATCTGATACAGCGACACGTCTGTGAAAAGTAGTTCCAGGGTGACCTTTACCATCGTGTAGTAACACGTCTGTAAAAAGTAGTTCCAGGGTGACGTTTACCATCGTGTAGTAACACGTCTGTAAAAAGTAGTTCCAGGGTGACGTTTACCATCGTGTAGTAACACGTCTGTAAAAAGTAGTTCCAGGGTGACGTTTACCATCGTGTAGTAACACATCTGTCAAAAGTAGTTCCAGGGTGACGTTTACCATCGTGTAGTAACACATCTGTCAAAAGTAGTTCCAGGGTGACGTTTACCATCGTGTAGTAACATGTCTGTAAAAAGTAGTTCCAGGGTGACGTTTACCATCGTGTAGCAACACGTCTGTAAAAAGTAGTTCCAGGGTGACGTTTACCATCGTGTAGTAACACGTCTGTAAAAAGTAGTTCCAGGGTGACGTTTACCATCGTGTAGTAACACATCTGTCAAAAAGTAGTTCCAGGGTGACGTTTACCATCGTGTAGTAACACATCTGTCAAAAGTAGTTCCAGGGTGACGTTTACCATCGTGTAGTAACACGTCTGTAAAAAGTAGTTCCAGGGTGACGTTTACCATCGTGTAGTAACACATCTGTCAAAAGTAGTTCCAGGGTGACGTTTACCATCGTGTAGTAACACGTCTGTAAAAAGTAGTTCCAGGGTGATGTTTACCATCGTGTATTAACACGTCTGTAAAAAGTAGTTCCAGGGTGACGTTTACCATCGTGTATTAACACGTCTGTAAAAAAGTAGTTCCAGGGTGACGTTTACCATCGTGTAGTATCACGTCTGTAAAAAGTAGTTCCAGGGTGATGTTTACCATGGTGTAGTAACACGTCTGTAAAAAGTAGTTCCAGGGTGATGTTTACCATTGTGTATTAACATGTCTGTAAAAAGTAGTTCCAGGGTGACGTTTACCATCGTGTAGTATCACGTCTGTAAAAAGTAGCTCCAGGGTGACGTTTACCATCGTGTAGTAACACGTCTGTAAAAAGTAGTTCCAGGATGATGTTTACCATCGTGTAGTAACACGTCTGTAAAAAGTAGTTCCAGGGTGACGTTTACCATCGTGTAGTAACACGTCTGTAAAAAGTAGTTCCAGGATGATGTTTACCATCGTGTAGTAACACGTCTGTAAAAAGTAGTTCCAGGGTGACGGCTACCATCGTGTAGTAACACGTCTGTAAAAAGTAGTTCCAGGGTGACGTTTACCATCGTGTAGTAACACGTCTGTAAAAAAGTAGTTCCAGGCTGATGTTTACCATCGTGTAGTAACACGTCTGTAAAAAGTAGTTCCAGGGTGACGGCTACCATCGTGTAGTAACACGTCTGTAAAAAGTAGTTCCAGGGTGATGTTTACCATCGTGTAGTGACACGTCTGTAAAAAGTAGTTCCAGGTGATGTTTACCATCGTGTAGTAACACGTCTGTAAAAAGTAGTTCCAGGGTGACGTTTACCATCGTGTAGTAACACGCCTGTAAAAAGTAGTTCCAGGGTGACGGCTACCATCGTGTAGTAACACGTCTGTAAAAAGTAGTTCCAGGGTGACGTTTACCATCGTGTAGTAACACGCCTGTAAAAAGTAGTTCCAGGGTGACGGCTACCATCGTGTAGTAACACGCCTGTAAAAAGTAGTTCCAGGGTGACGGCTACCATCGTAGTAACACGCCTGTAAAAAGTAGTTCCAGGGTGATGTTTACCATCGTGTAGTAACACGCCTGTAAAAAGTAGTTCCAGGGTGACGGCTACCATCGTAGTAACACGCCTGTAAAAAGTAGTTCCAGGGTAACGGCTACCATCGCGAGTAACACGCCTCTAAAAAGTAGTTCCAGGGTGACGGCTACCATCGTGAGTAACACGCCTGTAAAAAGTAGTTCCAGGGTGACGCTACCATCGTGAGTAACACGCCTGTAAAAAGTAGTTCCAGGGTGACGGCTACCATCGTGTAGTAACACGCCTGTAAAAAGTAGTTCCAGGGTGGCGGCTACCATCGTGTAGTAACACGCCTGTAAAAAGTAGTTCCAGGGTGACGCTTACCATCGTGTAGTAACACGTCTGTAAAAAGTAGTTCCAGGGTGACGTTTACCATCGTGTAGTAACACGTCTGTAAAAAAGTAGTTCCAGGGTGACGTTTACCATCGTGTAGTAACACGTCTGTAAAAAGTAGTTCCAGGGTGACGTTTACCATCGTGTAGTAACACGTCTGTAAAAAGTAGTTCCAGGGTGACGTTTACCATCGTGTAGTAACACGTCTGTAAAAAGTAGTTCCAGGGGGACGTTTACCATCGTGTAGTAACACGTCTGTAAAAAAGTAGTTCCAGGGTGAAGTTTACCATCGTGTAGTAACACGTCTGTAAAAAGTAGTTCCAGGGTGACGTTTACCATCGTGTAGTAACACGTCTGTAAAAAGTAGTTCCAGGGTGACGTTTACCATCGTGTAGTTACACGTCTGTAAAAAGTAGTTCCAGGGTGACGTTTACCATCGTGTAGTAACACGTCTGTAAAAAGTAGTTCCAGGGTGATGTTTACCATCGTGTAGTAACACGTCTGTAAAAAGTAGTTCCAGGGTGACGTTTACCATCGTGTAGCAACACGTCTGTAAAAAGTAGTTCCAGGGTGACGTTTACCATCGTGTAGTAACACGTCTGTAAAAAAGTAGTTCCAGGGTGACTGTCTCTCCGAAATGCTCCGTTTTGTTATGTTATTGTTGCTAATTAAGCTAATTAGTTGTCAAATATTCCTCCAGTTGTAGATTTGTACCAGTTACTTTTCCAGCCTTTTGGTGCTCCTGTTTCTACTTTTCACAGACGTGCTGCTGCCATCAGATTTAAAATGAGCTCATATTTTTCTGGAAATGGTAAAATGTCTCACTTTTGACATATATGTTTATACTGTAAATACATACACCACTGCTCAAAGGATTAGGCTCATTTTTCCACCAAATCCAAAGGGAAAGTGATCCCAAACCTTCGTGTGGTAGTGTATTGTTTCTATTCTATCATGGATAAAGGTAATGATAGTAAATCAGTGCAATCTGGTTTTATTTACATTTTCCACAGCATCCCAATTGTCAGTATTGGTGTTTTACATGATGTTTGAGTGTATTTGATTTTCACTTACCAGCTCTTACTCCCTCGTAGAAATCACAGCCTCTCTGCAACACAGCAGAAACATGATGCAGATCACTTCCTCCATATTTTATCCCAACATCAGTTTTAAATTAGAATGTTAATGCAGCAATAATGAGTCAAATTTCGACAATTATTTCTAAAATGAGATGAAAGTGGTGCCCGTGGAAGCCTGCTGGTCGTTACCATGCAGGCCTGGCTCAGGCGGTACTCCATCACCAGCACCTCCTGCAGGCTCAAGGTCGCGCCCGCCTGCATCTGCCTGAACGTCATCTTCAGGGACGTCGGAGACATTTTGGACAAGGTCTAAAAGAAGCAAAACCAGTAAATGTGTGAGTCGACATCATTCAGGAGTTCAGCTGGAAGATTTGTTTACTTTCAGTCGGGTTTCCATCCTGGTCACTGAGGAAAAAGCAGAGGAATCTGTGTCTGCAGACACTGATGTTAAAGGCAGGAAACTATGGAGTGGTGTAGAGTAACAGAGGAAGTGGTTGTTATAAATAATTCATGACTCAGCTGACCCTTGCTGGCTCCGGTTAATACTGGTATGACTTGAAATGAAGCTGGAAATGAATCTGCTTTACTGGAAATCAAAAACATCCTGAGCAGAGATCCAGACGGGGACATTTGAAGGAGATGGGAGTGGTGGCTGATCCTTCTCCAGGCTTTATCTGCTCTGCATATGGACGAGTTATCTAGAACAGTGATTTCCAACCCTGGTCCTCAAGGTACACTATCCTGAAGACTTTCCTTTTTGTCCTACAAGACACAGCTGATTCAAATTAAATGGATCTCTGACGAGCTCTGTACCAATCTGCCACTGACCCATTAATGTGAGTCAGCTGCATTACAACAGGCCAACATGGAAAGTCTTCAGGATAGTGTGCCTCGGGGACCAGGCTTGGGAATCACTGACCTAGAACCATCTGAGGAGCATGGCAGAAAATGTCAGGTGACTGTACTGTAAGCAGTCGTTTGACACCAGCATAAACAAGCTTGTCAGATCAATGACGAGCAGCTCCCTGACTGACTGTCACACACCAAGCCGAGTGGTCTGAACCTCCAGCTGGAGGCAAGCATCCATGTAACGGTCAGAATCACAGGTCACTGATGAAGACCACCACAGTTGGCTAAAGCCAGGATCAGACTACACAAATCTAGCCCGATTTTGGCCCGATGGAGACGTCGCAGACAGTCGCTCACGTACCTGATTCTGTGCTGTCAGATCGCAGAACGTGGTGTCTTCGCTCCATATAGTGTGACATCATTAGCGTCTGCGACGCCTCATGACCACAACGCAGAAAGACTGGTGTGTCAGAATGTTTTTGTTTTGTCCGTCTAGTGTGACATGTCCTGTGACGTGTTCCTACGTATCGACCAATAGAAGGACAGCGCACCCCTCGCTTCCACCAGAGACACGCGGTACACAAACAACAATGGAGGAAAGGAGGAGACACAGCTGCTCTCTGGTGGAGTGGAGAGATGGTGGAGCTGTGGCATCAGTTTCCTCTCTGATGTGCAGAATGGAGAGCCCATACTGCTGAACATGGGTGCACCAACTAATACTGGGTGTGCCAGATTGATTTTCAACAGTGTTCCACCTCCACGAACATTCAAAAGAGTGTATATGTCTGGAATACAACATTACTTTATTAACAGTCAACAGTAGTTCACAGCAGGTCCAAACATTCACGTATGTGACGCTCAGTAATAAATCAATGACAAAGACATAGAAAAGCACAATGTGTTTAAATAAAAACACCACAAACACATAACAGACATTACGTCCAATGACATGAACATAGTGAAATATCACACACTCATGCGCGTACTCGTGCACTCTCAGAGCACAAACCACCCACATTACACATGATCATCAAAGCTAATGAAACAAATGAACACCTGCTGGCCTATAGCAGCAGAGTTTAGACACAGCCATGCTGCTGCTGCACAGCTCTCAGTTTAAAGGGAAGACAGCAGCTTGGCCATGAATGCATTTATAATCCCATTATGTGTCTGATTTCATCCGGTTGCCGTGGTTTCCGACGTGCGTTCTGTCAGCAGCTCTGATGAAGCGCACACCTGTGAGGACACACGTGTGTGCGTTTGTGTAGAACAACACACTTTATTTCACTTTACGGCAGTTATTTAAAATAGCACCACTGGGTCGGCTGGACTTTGCTCTTGTGGCAGCGGACTGTGATCAGCTGATGGTTTTGGCTCCGCTTAGCTCTGGCATCCAGCACGCAGGCATGATGTTCCTGGTGGAAGCAACGGCGCTGATCAGAGTCCAGTTTCTGCACGAGCTCGTTTCCAAAGATGAGCAGCAGGATGCTTTTCAGTCTCTCTGTGAGCATCGTAGCTCTGCTGGTGGATCTTATCTTGTTTACACCTGGAAACAGGCTCCACGGAGAAACTGGAACAGCAGCATTACCATGGAAACAGGCTCCACGGAGAAACTGGAACAGCAGCGTTACCATGGAAACAGGCTCCACGGAGAAACTGGAACAGCAGCGTTACCATGGAAACATGCGCCACGGAGAAACTGGAACAGCAGCGTTACCATGGAAACATGAGCCACGGAGAAACTGGAACAGCAGCGTTACCATGGAAACATGAGCCACGGAGAAACTGGAACAGCAGCGTTACCATGGAAACATGAGCCACGGAGAAACTGGAACAGCAGTGTTACCATGGAAACATGAGCCACGGAGAAACTGGAACAGCAGCGTTACCATGGAAACATGCGCCACGGAGAAACTGGAACAGCAGCATTACCATGGAAACAGGTGCCACTGAGAAACTGGAACAGCAGCGTTACCATGGAATCAGGCTCCACAGAGAAACTGGAACAGCAGCGTTACCATGGAAACAGGCTCCACAGAGAAACTGGAACAGCAGCGTTACCATGGAAACAGGCTCCACAGAGAAACTGGAACAGCAGCGTTACCATGGAATCAGGCTCCACAAAGAAAATGTAAAAGCAGCGTTACCATGGAAACATGTGCCACGGAGAAACTGGAACAGCAGCGTTACCATGGAAACATGCGCCAAGGATAAACTGGAACAGCAGCGTTACCATGGAATCAGGCTCCACAAAGAAAATGTAAAAGCAGCGTTACCATGGAAACATGTGCCACGGAGAAACTGGAACAGCAGCGTTACCATGGAAGCATGCCCCACGGATAAACTGGAACAGCAGCGTTACCATGGAAACATGCGCCACGGAGAAACTGGAACAGCAGCGTTACCATGGAAACAGGCGCCATGGAGAAACTGGAACAGCAGCGTTACCATGGAAACAGGCTCCACGGAGAAACTGGAACAGCAGCGTTACCATGGAAACAGGCTCCACAGAGAAACTGGAACAGCAGCGTTACCATGGAAACAGGCTCCGCGGAGAAACTGGAACAGCAGTGTTACCATGGAAACAGGCTCCACGGAGAAACTGGAACAGCAGCGTTACCATGGAAACAGGCTCACGGAGAAACTGGAACAGCAGCGTTACCATGGAAACGGGCTCTACGGAGAAACTGGAACAGCAGCGTTACCATGGAAACAGGTTTCACGGAGAAACTGGAACAGCAGCGTTACCATGGAAACAGGCTCCGGGGAGAAACTGGAACAGCAGCGTTACCATGGAAACAGGCTCCACAGAGAAACTGGAACAGCAGCGTTACCATGGAAACAGGCTCCATGGAGAAACTGGAACAGCAGCGTTACCATGGAAACGGGCTCCACGGAGAAACTGGAACAGCAGCGTTACCATCGAAACAGGCTTCACGGAGAAACTGGAACAGCAGCGTTACCATGGAAACAGGCTCCACGGAGAAACTGGAACAGCAGCGTTACCATCGAAACAGGTTTCACGGAGAAAGTGGAACAGCAGCGCTACCATGGAAACAGGCTCCACGGAGAAACTGGAACAGCAGTGTTACCAGAATACCAGTTAACAGTTCATGTTGAAAAAACATCTTTGTCACATGAGTCCAACACTTTAATAATGGAGGGAAATGATGTCTCCGTCCACTTTCCATTTAATGAGTGACCCAAAAAGTCAATTCAGAGGCTCCAAACCAAGTGACTGATTGACAGCTGCTTGTCCCGCCTCCCCGTCTCGTGTTGTCTGTTGCGACACCACGTGATGATCAGACGGTTGTCTGTCTGATGTCATTCTTGCAGTGTGACCACTCGTGAGAAACAAGACATAGTCAGATTTTATGACACAATGTCTGTTAATCTGACATAGTGACCGCCGTGAACCATGAAAAAAGTAGTGTAGTCTGATCCTGGTTTAAGGGCGCATTCAGAAAGCATTGTCCAAAACCTCTGGCTGGGGCTGGGGGTGGTCTTCCAGACCGAGATCAGGTTCATGTTGCACCATAGCCAAACCTTCTGAAGAATGTTACCAATCTCTCCAGAGGTGGCGCTGCATTCAAATTCACCATAGGCGAGGACAAGACGGAAAAGAAGGTTCTGACAACTTCTGTTTCCTCCACAAAACCGCATTATTGTTGTTTGTACTTACGAGGAGCTGGATATGCTTTTATCAGACCAGATATCATTAAAGCTTTCACTTGTTCACTGGTTTTACTTTTTCGTGTTTGTTGTAGTAGAGTTAACCCACAATGCCCAACGTTTTACCCCAATGCTTCAACATTTTACCCCAATGCCCAACGTTTTACTCACAATGTCCAACGTTTTACCCACAATACCCAACGTTTTGCCCACAATGTCCAACGTTTTACCCACAATGCCCAACGTTTTACCCACAATGTCCAACGTTTTACCCACAATGCCCAACGTTTTACCCACAATGTCCAACGTTTTACCCCTAAAGCCCAACGTTTTACTCACAATGTCCATTGTTTTACCCCAATGCTTTACCCACGATACCCAACGTTTTACCCCCACAATACCAAACGTTTTACTCACAATGCCCAACGTTTTACCCACAACACCGATATTTTACCCACAATGCCCAACATCTTACCCACATATGCCCGATGTTTTACTCACAATGTCCCACGTTTCACCCCAATGCCCAACGTTTTACCCCCAATGCCCAACGTTTTACCCACAATGCCCAACGTTTTACTCCAATGCCCAACGTTTTACCCACAATGCCCAACGTTTTACCCACAATGCCCAACGTTTTACCCACAATGTCCAACATTAATACCAAACGTTTTACCCGTAATGTCCAACATTTTACCCACAATGCCAACATTTTACCCCAATGCCCAACGTTTTACCCACAATGTCCAACGTTTTACCCTAATACCCAACGTTTTACCCACAACACCGATATTTTACCCACAATGTCCAACGTTTTACCCACAATGTCCAACGTTTTACCCACAATACCCAACATTTTACCCACAATGTCCAACATTTTACCCCAATGCCCAACATTTTACCTGCAATGTCCAATGTTTTACCCACAATGTCCAACGTTTTACCCACAATGCCCAATGTTTTACCCACAATGCCCAACGTTTACCCCACAATGTCCAACGTTTTACCCACAACGCCCCATGTTTTACCCATAATGTCCAATGGCTTCACCCACCAATGCCCAACGTTTTACCCACAATTCCCAATGTTTTAACCACAATGCCCAATGTTTCACCCACAATGCCCAACATTTTACCCACAATGCCCCATGTTTTACCCCACAATGTCATACCTTTAACCCACAATGCCCAACGGTTTACCCATAATACCCAACATTTTACCCACAATGCCCAAAGTTTTACCCACAATGTCCAACATTTTACCCACAATGCCCAACGTTTACCCACAATGTCCAATATTTTACCCGCAATGCCCAACAATTTACCCACAATGCCCAACGTTTTACCCACAATGTCCAACGTTTTACCCACAATGCCCAACAATTTACCCTGTGTCCAATCCTGTACCCACAATTCCCAACGTTTTAACCACAATGTCTAATGTTTTACCCACAATGCCCAACATTTTACCTACAATGTCCAATGTTTTACCTACAATGTCCAACGTTTTTACCAACAATGCCCAACGTTTTACCCACAATGCCCAACATTGTACCCAAAATGCCCCGTTTTACCCACAATGTCCAACGTTTTACCCACAATGCCCAACATTTTACCTACAATGCCCCATGTTTTACACATAATGTCCAACATTTTACCCACAATGTCCAACGTTTTACCCACAATGTCCAACATTAATACCAAACGTTTTAACCACAATGTCCAACATTTTACCCACAATGCCAACATTTTACCCTAAATGCCCAACGTTTTACCTACAATGTGCAACGTTTTACCCACAATGCCCAACGTTTTACCCACAACACCGATATTTTACCCACAATGTCCAACGTTTTACCCACAATGTCCGTTTTACCCACAATACCCAACATTTTACCCACAATGCCCAACATTTTACCCACAATGTCCAACATTTTACCCACAATGCCCAACGTTTTACCTACAATGTCCAATGTTTTACCCACAATGCCCAACATTTTACCCACAATGCCCAATGTTTTACCCACAATGCCCCATGTTTTACCCATAATGTCCTGGCTTACCCCACAATGCCCAACGTTTTACCCACCAATGCCCAATGTTTGACCCACAATGCCCAACATTTTACCCACAATGCCCCATTTTTACCCACAATGTCAACCTTTAACCCACATTGTCTCCAACGTTTTACCCACAATGCCCAACAATTACCCACAATGCCCAACATTTTTACCCACAATGTCCAACGTTTTACCCACAATGCCCAACAATTTACCCACAGTGTCCAATCCTGTACCCACAATTCCCAACGTTTTAACCACAATGTTTAATGTTTTACCCACAATGCCCAACATTTTACCTACAATGTCCAATGTTTTACCTACAATGTCCAACGTTTTTACTACAATGCACAAAGTTTTACCCACAATGCCCAACATTGTACCCACAATGCCCCCTGTTTTACCCACAATGTCCAACGTTTTTACCCACAATGCCCAACATTTTACCTACTGTACAATGCCCCATGTTTTACACATAATGTCCAACATTTTACCCACAATGCCCAACATTTTAACTAAAATGTCCAACATTTTACCCACAATGCCCAATGTTGTACCCATAATGTGCAATGTTTTAACCACATTGCCCAACGTTTTGAAACAATGTCCGGCAGCCCAAATACAGTCCTCTTCCTGTATTTGGTTCATTTGAAGGAGACCAAACTGCCACAGTTTGAAGGCAGCCTAAAGCCCCTTCCAGGATTCATTCACACTCTGGCAGCGTGGTCTGCTTCAAATGAACCGTGGTCCGAGTCCGCTTTATTTTGGTGCAGTCTGAACACCAATCGTACTCTGGTGCACCAAAGAAGTGACTCTGGTCCGCCTGAAAACCTGGGGTCTCGGTTCACTTGCAGATGGACTACCGGACTATCCAGTGCACCTATTGGAAGTGATATTTGTCTACCGTAATAAAGCAGAAGAAGAAAAAGAAGTAGGAGGAAGTGATAGATTATGGTTTGAGTCGGAGGGAAAACAAAGCAAACAGCGTGTTTGAAGAAGCTGAGGTCAAAACAACGATAAACAACTGGAAAGTGTGTAGACAGAGATGGAGGAAGAAGAAGAAGGAGAGTTTCTTCTTCGTCCTTCTTCTTCATCATCATCAGTGGTTGTATTGTGGAGCGCTGCCCCCTAGCGGGCAGTTTTTGTAACTACAGTGGTTAAACCGGGCGGTTTGGTCCACTTCAGTTTATGCATTTTGAACGCAAACTCAAGCAAAGACAGGTGTGAAATGTTTCAGAAATCTCTGCTGACAGGCCGAAACAGGGAGGTCTGCAGCAGCGTTACCAGGTTTCTGTACCCTAACTCCACTCTTAGGACACGAAGCAGATGGAGGACCCACCTCAGCTTGTTTCCGAGCAAACTCTGAACCATCTGCCTTCAGGTTCTGCATGATTCCCTCCATGCTGCTGGAGCTGAACAGCCTGGTGAAGGAGGGAAAAACAGTCAGAACATGAGAGAAAAGCCGGATCTTCTCTACGCTTGGTGCACCTATATATGGTAGCCTCCTGGAGCGGCATTGTTGTCATAAAGTATTAAAAACAGTGAATTCCCAGGAGGTTTGCTGTACTTGTCTACTGACAGCTAGTCCTTCTGTCTGGGGCAAATTCTGCTCAGTCTTCAAGGACCTCCATCTCCAGGAGGAGTGAAAGGTCACAGCTGGTGAATAAGGCAGGAATTATTTCTATTCTGATTCTTCTTACTGCGCTACATTTCTAAACAATCTTAAGTTTAGGTTTTAAAATTATTACAATCAAAATATACCACATCACCAAAAGTATTGGGACACTTACAAGTTATTAAAATGTGTCGTTAAAGCAACCATAAAGACATGAATGAGTTTGGTGTGGAGGGACTGGACTGACTTGCTCTGAGTCTTTAATCCAGATTAAACATCTTTGGATGAATTAGAACAGAAACTATGAGCCATCATATAACAGGGGCGAACCTTCCCATAAACACACTCCTGAATCTGGAGGAGAGCCTTGCCAGAAGAGTTGAAGCTGTTACAGCTAAAAATGGCAGGTCAACTCCACCTTAACTCCTACAAGGTAAGAACGGGATGTCCATCTCACCACCGTCAGCTCCCCACTCATTTTATCGCTTTCATGGTAATAACAACCAGAACTTGCTCAATGTTCTACTGATTTTCAAACATTTGGTTTGCTATAGTATAAACATCAGAGATGTAGTTATGACACTGTGTCCTTGACTCTAATGATTTTAGAGCAGACCATGGACTAAATGAAAAAAGAAAGGAGCAATGAATATAATATCAGGTATTTATGTGAAATCAGTATTAAGGCTACTAAAACTAAGAATTTCCCGATTCTATCATGTGATCAGAAATCAGGTCCGACCACGTGGTTTTAGACTTGATCGGAATCAGCTGTGACATCATGATCTGGCATCGGATAAATGTTTTCTTTACACTGACACGCAGCAGCGAGCGGTCATGGCCGACGTTGCTCCTCTCTTCGGCCAGAGATGCACCCTGACGGCAGCATCTCTTCTTCCTCTGCATGGTTTTCCTGTCAGTTACGGTATTATGACCAGCGGGTGGTTTGATTCTGCCTCATATGACCCGCCGGAGTCCTGCACGCAGCTCAGTGGTGTACAATGCAGCATCACCGGGCAGTACAGGGTTAAATGTAACGCAGCAGCAGCCTGTTAATCCAGACGTTAAAGGTAGAGTCTGACGTTTCCCCCCTGAAAATAAACGTTAGACTTGTGCAAGTGGAAATCCGTCTCAAACTGCGCCTTTGGGCCTCTACTCGCGTGCCGTGGCACGTTTGAATGCAACTCTCTCTCCCCCTTCCTGTAATTTGCTCTTTAGCTTTGTTTTCTTGTGTTCGGGACGTTTCTGGGTGGAGATTTTTGTTTATATCAGCAGCCAATGACAGAGCTAAGAGCATGACGCTGTGTGGAAATAAGCTCATGATTGGAGCAGACGCCAGTCACTCCAACTCTCGAAAGAAAAAGAAAGAAAGAAAGGAAACACAGTGGATGCACCAAAGAAAAGGTAAGAGCTTCAGATAATGCACTTTGGAAAACCAGGTTAATAATAGTTTGGCTTGTAGCCACTTCTGAGCTCTGAAGGAGAAGCTTGAAGTTGAATAGGTTAGCTAGAACGAGGCGGCCGTTAGCCTGAGAGGGAGGAGCACTAAGTTTGAATACTGTTGTTTGCAAACAGAAATGCTGGAGGGACTTCGGACTCTACCTTTAAGAAAACCTCAAATTCTAAAAGTCAAAAAATTTATAATATTGGATTAATTCAATTTTAAAAGGACTTTAAAGACACACAACGGAACTTTCAGCAGTTTTCTCAGTGACGCGCCCCCTATCGGCAGCTAAACTAGCATCCATCTTGTTCGTACCTGTACTGTAAGCTCACTCCAGCCAGTAAAAGACAGTCTTATCTTGACTCTTGTTCTGTCCCTTCCTCTGTTTCTTTTCCTCTCTTCCTCCGATGATGTTTCCCTGCGTTTCTTTACCGAATTCGACATGATGCGCATTCAAAACACCCGCGATGTTGATACCTGGTTTACATCCGGTTGCTAGTGAGTGACGCGGTGCTGCAGCCAATAGTCGGCTGCAACGTCACGGTCGTGTCCCGGATGGGAATCTTACATACTGCTGTTTCTGAGCCCCGGGACGCCTCTGGGCACTGACGGCTCGAAAATGCGCAAAATGAATGTTGGTGTGCCATCAAAACGAGTCAGAAACACATATTTTTAAGGTCTAAAAGTTACGTTGTGTGTCTTTAAATACAAAAAAGTCGGACCTCCTAAAGTAAAATCTTGCATCTGTACTTAGGACTTGGTTTCGGCCCTTTTGCTTTAATGACTGTTTTAACCCGGTGTGGCATGGATGCTAGCAGCTTTAACCCGGCTAGCATGGATGCTAGCAGCTTTAACCCGGCGTGGCATGGATGCTAGCAGCTTGTGGCATATCTCAGCTGTTATGGAGACCAACATGCTTCCATCACAGCCTTGAGTTCTTCTTTATTGTTTGCTTTCTTCCCGTTCAGCTTTCTCTGACGATGTCCCACATGTTTTCAATGGGGTTCAGGTCAGGTGGGTTTGCGGGCCGATCCAGCATGGTGATCCATGGTTGTTGAAGCAGGATTTTGTAGTTTTGACAGTGTGGGCAGGTGCCAAGTCCTGCTGGAAGATGAAGTCTGCATCCCCATACAGCTGGTCCACTGAAGCAAGCATGAAGGTGTCCAAAATGTCCTGGTAGACGGCTGCATTGATGCTGGACTTGATGAAGCTCACAGGTCCATTCCTTATGAAGTCCTCCACACTTTTAAAGGCCCTTTCCTGACCATCTTCTCCAGGCTGCTGTCAGCCCTCCGGCTTCTACACCGTTTTCTTCCACACTTCTTCCTTCCACTTAACTGTCCATTAATGTGCTTTGAGACACTCTGAGAACATCCAGCTTCTTTTCTATCACTTTTTGTGTCTTTCCACCTTGTGCAGGGAGTTAATGACGGTTTTCTGCACAACTGTCAGATCAGTAGTCTTCCCCATGATTGTGAATTCTTCTAATTTGGATTACTTACCTGAGTAGAATGTGACAGTCTACAATACTGGAGCTTTTCACAATATTCAAATTTTTTGAGTTTTTGAATTTGAGGTTTTCTTAAGCTGCAACTTCTAATAAGCAACATCCAAACAAATAAAAGCTTGAAATATATTGATTTACATATTATTTGTCTATACAATATGTAAATTACACCTTTTAAGTTGAATTGCAGAAATACAAGAACTTTTTCAGGATATTCTAATTTTTTGGGTTGTAATTGTACATACATCCAGTCGTCCTCAAAATTATACCCTCCTAATAAATAAGGAAAAAAAAAATCATCTGTCAGTGAAACAGGTTTAAACTGACAAAAGTAATAAATAAAAATTTTATGAAAATCATGACATTAGCTGCGTTTACATGGCACAATTTTGATTTGATCAAACGCCAACCAGAATAAAAATGCGTCATGTAAATATGTCAGCTGATCCAATCGGCCTCGATCAGAAAGAATTTTCAATCCGATGGAGAGGGGTGGTTTAGACTTTCTTACGATCTGATCGGCAGAAAAAATTAGCATGTAAACACTCATTCCGATCATTTCTGTGGAATTTTGTCTCTGCATGTTTGAGCCACGTGGGGGCTGCGTGATGTAGTAGATTCAGGGAGGAAGGCGGAAGTAAACAGAACAGGACTGTGCTGTAAGGCAGCCCCAGATAGCAAATGGACAGCGCCACGGATCCGCGGCAGCTGTGCTGTTCGCCATGGATCCGCCTTGCAGAGTCATATAGGAGTCTGCATGCACAGCGGAACAGATCTGCCGATGATCCGCGTTCTGAGTGGAAATTCTGATGTTAGGCAGAGCAGGGGCAGACCTAAAGCTGTAGCTGCACCTCTGCCCGGATCCATAGCAGATCCATTCATGATCATGTGCTTCAGCCGCAGGTCCAGTATGAACCCGTTATATGGTTGTGTTATTAATCCCCACTGAAAGAGTTAATGATTATTGAGCATTTCGACAGTCAAAAGATTATACATTTAAAAAAGAAACCCCTCTTCTTACGAACTAGGAGCCATTGCACATGTCAAAAGCATTACAAACATATCTGTCCATCAAGTAGATACAACCAATCGGATCACTTTTCCCCCGTCTATGCAAACACGTCATCTGGAAGCTCGTTTTCCCCCAACTTTCATATAATGGAGTTCCCCAGTGACTGGACCAAAAAGATCCTTTGTTTGCCCTTTGTTGTCCATATTCCTCCATACTGCTCGTCCAAAGTAATCCAAGTGTCCTGAGTGGGTAGCGTCCAGAATTTACTGGAAACCATCATTTAGTAGATTTTCATAACTTAAACAGTACTAGATCGCATTTGCTGGAAGCGCACCCCTGCAAGTTCACGACACTACGGAAGCCGCGGCAGACGAAATTGCACGCTCTTTTTCTTTCTCTCTTTGTTTTTAATCAATATCCAACCCCAGAGTAGGCGCTGAACGCTGCAGCTTCTGTAGTGTCGTGAACTTGCATGGACGTATCGGGGAAGTACGATGTTCTGTCGTTTAGACTATAAAAACCTACTATATGATGTGGTTTCTGGACGCTACCCACTCAGGACACTTGGATTATATTGGAACGAGCAGTATGGAGGAATACTGACAAGTTTTTGTGGACTTTAAGGACCTTTTTGGTTCAGTCGCCGGTGAACTCCATTATATGAAAGTTGGGGGAAAACAACCCCCCCCCAGGATTTCTGGCTGCATTTGAGATATTAAAAAACTTCTCCAGAGTCTTGCTCAGCATGAGGGTGAGGAGAAGATGAAGGACCATCATTCTGAGGGTGTACTATTCCTTTAAACGGGCATGTGCTGGGTGAGTACCTGTCAATGTCAGAAATGTGCTGGTCCAGGACAAAAGGCTTCTCAGAGTCCAGACTGCTCTGTGGACATGAAATCACATATGTGAAGGAGAAATCAGAGATTATTCACTCAGTTTTTAGAGTTTTAATGTGTTTGCATGAATGAGAGCAGCCTCAGTTTCTGACCTGGTTATGGTAGGACTCCAGCACGTTGGAGACATCTGCATCAGACGGAGACTTCAAGTTCACCAGCTCTCTCTCCAGGTCTGGGATCTACAGGCCGAGAGATGAGAAACGCTGCATTTCTATCATTTTTGGATGAAATAAGATCCTTAATATAGCTAGTAAATGAAGTATTTCATCAAGTCTTCTCTTTTCCAGTACAACCCTGAACATTCTATCATTTACTTCATCAGGGGTTTGGATTGAGGATGAAAATAACTCGGTACATGACTGAGTCCGAGTCCACCAGTGTGTCCTGGAAACACTGAGCCTGTTCAGGTACAAACCAAAGATCTGATCATGATACGATTTCTGGAGTAATTCATTCAAGCAGTCACATAGAAAGCATAATCTGACATTCTCCATCAGATAAGCAGTTATCTGTTTTGGATTAACACACCCAGATTTCTCCTCAACACTTGTGTAGACTCGTACATGTAATTTATTTATTTGTTTTCTCATCTGTGCATGAGCAAGAAACTGCCTCGGTTTGCTCGGTGTCATTCATTAGAAAGAACAACACAACACGAGCGGAGCACAAAGGAAAAACAGGAAGTTGCAGCGAGAGCTGGAGCATAAACGGAGTCAAATGTTCACCTGTAGCTACCTTTCACATTAGCAGCTGACAGACTGTAGGCATGTTTTCAGATCAGATATTACGACAATAACTGGACGTTACAATGAACTCTACGTACGTACTCTGAAGGAAATTCAGAAATGGAACGGAGAACGTTGGGCCGGGTTTTTGGGATGTCACATTTCAGAAGTGCACACAGATTCATCAGATCAGATTATTACAATAAATACTGCCAGTTATCGGATTTGGGTAAAGTGCCCCTGGCATGAATTTTGTGTTTTTTGAGGTTTCTGATTATATGTTTTAGTTTCCCCAGCCTGCCTATGTCCCCTAAGGGAAAAAATTACAGATTAGTGTTTCTTTTTTCCCTGAGTGTGTCAGCCTACAGTTGTGTGGAAAAGTGTTTGCCCCCTTCCTGATTTTTTTTTTTTTTTTTTTTTGCATATTAGTCTCTTAAATGTTTCAGATCATCAAAAAAATTTTAATTATAGACAAAGATAACACAAGTAAACAGAAAATGCAGTTTTTAAATTAAGGTTTTTATTAGTAAGGGGGGGGGGGGGGATCCAAACTTAAATGGTCCTGTGTGAAAAAGTGATCTTCCCCTAAACCTAATAACTGGTTGTTCCACCTTAGCAGCAACAACTGCATCAAGCGTTTGTGATAACTGGCAGTGAGTCTTCTACAGCGCTGTGGAGGAATTTTGTTCCACCTCTGCAATGCAGCCAGTCTTGACCCTGTGGAGCCTTTCAACACACCTTTGCCCATCCACCCCCTCCGCCCACCCCTCCGACCCATCCACAGCCACCCAATCCCCGCACATCTAGTCCCACCGGTACCCATGCCCCCCCTGAGTATCTTGACCACATCATCCTCTTTATGCATGTTGTCTTACTTCAAGCTGTATAGGCCAAAAGCTACTACCAATTAAGCATATCAGGTGATGTGCATCTCTGTAATGAGAAGGGGTGTGGTCTGATGACATCAACATCCTATATCAGGTTTTTTATGCAAACAGAATTATTAGGCAACTTCCTTTCCTTTTGTCAAAATGGGTCAGATGATGGACTTGACAGGCTCTGAAAAGTCAAAAATAGTGAGATATCTTGCAGAGGGATGCAGCACTCCTAAAATGTCCAAGCTTCTGAAGCGTGATCATCCAACAATCAAGCGTTTCATTTAAAATAATCAACAGGGTCGCCAGAAACGTGTGGAAAAACCAAGGCGCAAAATAACTGCCCATGAACTGAGAAAAGTCAAGCGTGCAGCTGCCAAGATGCCACTTGCCAGCAGTTTTGCCATATTTCAGAGCTGCAACATCACTGGAGTGCCCAAAAGCACAAGGTGTGCAATACTCAGAGACATGGCCAAGGTAAGAAAGGCTGAAAAACCACCACCACTGAACAAGACACACAAGCTGAAACGTCAAGACTGGGCCAAGAAATATCTCAGACTGATTTTTCTAAGGTTTTATGGACTGATGAAATGAGAGTCCTGATGGGCCAGATGGATGGGCCCGTGGCTGGATCGGTAAAGGCCAGAGAGCTCCAGTCCCACTCAGACACCAGCAAGGTGGAGGTGGGGTACTGGTATGGGCCAGATGGATGGGCCCGTGGCTGGATCGGTAAAGGCCAGAGAGCTCCAGTCCCACTCAGACGCCAGCAAGGTGGAGGTGGGGTACTGGTATGGGCTGGTATCATCAAAGATGAGCTTGTGGGGCCTTTTCGGGTTGAGGATGGAGTCAAGCTCAACTCCCAGTCCTACTGCCAGTTTCTGGAAGACACCTTCTTCAAGCAGTGGTACAGGAAGAAGTCCGCGTCCTTCAAGAAAAACATGATTTTCATGCAGGACAATGCTCCATCACACGCATCCAAGTACTCCACAGCGTGGCTGCAAGAAAGGGTCTAAAAGAAGAAAAACTAATGACATGGCCTCCTTGTTCACCTGATCTGAACCCCATAGAGAACCTGTGGTCCCTCATCAAATGTGAGATTTACAAGGAGGGAAAACAGTCCACCTCTCTGAACAGTGTCTGGGAGGCTGTGGTTGCTGCTGCACGCAATGTTGATGGTGAACAGATCAAAACACTGACAGGATCCATGGATGGCAGCTTTTCAGTGTACTTGCAAAGAAAGGTGGCTATATTGGTCACTGATTTGTTTTTGTTTAGTTTTTGAATGTCAGAAATGTATATTTGTGAATGTTGAGCTGTTATATTGGTTTCCCTGGTGAAAATAAATAATTGAAATGGGTAAATATTTGTTTATTGTTAAGTTGCCTAATAATTCTGTTTGCCTAATAAACCTGATATAGGGTGATGATGTCATTAGACCACACCCCTTCTCATTACAGAGATGCACATCACCTGATATGCTTAATTGGTAGGAGGCTTTCTGCCTATACAGCTTGGAGTAAGACAACGTGGTCAAAAAGGATGATGTGGTCAAAATACTCATTTGCCTAATAATTCTGCACTCCCAGTATTTGATGTTACTTTTCTTAAAATCTGTTGTTAATGTCTGGTGTTATTTATTGTACTTTAGTATCGATTGGATTTTAACAATGTGACCTCAAAAAATTAATTTAAGTCATTAGACTGGTGCCGCTTTGTTATATAACATTTTTGCTCAGCTAAATAAAAAAGTGCTTGAACAGCACCTGTTTTAAAGGATCCTTTTTCCTTTTCAGGGTTAGGATTTTGAATGGGAAAATTGGTTTGTGTTTCTTTAAATAACTTGCGAAATAGTCTGAATGATCTACATGAAAAAAAGAATCGTGATAAAATCGAGATTGTGATTTTGCAAAGAAAATATTGTGATAAAATTTTTTTTCCCATATCGCCCACCCCTAATGTAGGGTCTTCACTTGTAAAGGAGAGATTATAACTTGCTAAGAAAGATACCTATTTTATGGTGAAACCAGGTAGAGTTCTGGCAAAAAAAAGTTTTTAATTGTCTTATATTTAAAGGGACTTGAGGCAAGATTAAGAAACGAAACTCGCGACTGCCGTGAATGGCGCTTCAGGTAACTGCAGCCACGAGCCAAGCCGTCACGGGAGCACAAACTGAAGCTATGATGCTGTTTACTCACCTTTCTCTCCGTAGTTACACTTTTTAGTGTCTTTCAGTTGATCTGGATCGTTTGCTGACGGCAGAATAATCCATAACAATCGCTTACAGTGTTTGAATTTAACGCGACCGGCTTCGTCCTATATCAAAACAGCGGATGTAGCGTCATGTGACGTCACGTCCGCAGGGCAGAGCTGGAAAACTATAATGTTGTTTACTAAGCTTTTTCTTCGTAGTTACAATTTTTAGTGTCTTTCCGTTGATCTAGATTGTATTCTGACGGCAGAATTATCCATAACTATCGCTTACAGTGTTTTTATTTAACGTGACCGTCTTTTTCCTGCATCAAAACGGCGGATGTAGGTCATTTGACGTCACGTCCGCAGGGCAGTGCAGGAAATTCGGACACCGAATTGCAGCGCATTTTGCAGCACACAGCCTGTTCAAGGCAACGGAGAGAAACACCCGCTGCTGATAGAGCAATGAAATCTTGCAAGATTTTTAAATTTAAAATATTGACACAGTGTTTTACAATATTGATATGGTATCGCAACATAAAATACAGCAATATTTCAGCGATATTTTGTCACAACCCTCGTTTCCAGCCTTGTTTCTGACCAAATTGCTCCAGAAAGTCCTGAAAACCACCTGATGCTCTGCCTGTAGGCCAGCAGCTGGACACACACCTGGACCAGTCAGTGCGTTGGCACAAGAAAACAAGACTGGCCAACCTCCGGCCACACGCTAGCCCTGCGTTTACGCCTACAGCTCCAGCTCAGGGCTGCAATTCCTTCACCTTTACCCTCACAGCTCCCTAAGAAAAAGTGACGTTCAGCTTCTTCAGGGCTCAGACTGGCCAGTGTCAGTTAATGGCCAATAATTATTGCCTAAAAATGAAAAGTTGCATTTTTCTTTCATGGCTGTCATCACAGACTTCTGGCCTAACCATCAATAGCAAGAAATCAATGAGTTTCAAAATTTTAACCCTTTAAGTTCCAGTTTTTACACACAATGTTCCCACTACTGAAAACTGAAAAGTGGATTAAAATAAATAAAAAAATAGCCTGTAGGTGGCAGGCCATTATTACGTATGCAGAGCATTAGATTATAGCAACCACTATTAAAAAAGCTCAATGAGAAGTTGTTTGAAGATAAAATGCAAAAAAATGCCAGAGTCCCTTCCTGCAGTTACAGTGACCGACAAGGGCGCCGCCATACATCCAATCCATACAGGAAGTCTCATGCGGAAGTTAAACACCACCAAGAATAACTATCTGCAGCTTGCAAACAGATGCTTATAGTGTAGTCAGGTGGTTAGGAGAGGGGTCAGGGTTAGGGATAGATTTTAGTAAGTTACATGAAAAACAAACTTCTGATTGCGACTTCCGGCGTGGATTAGATATATGGCGACTTATTGTGACTGCAGTTGGGTCCCTCTCAAAAATTTGGAAAAAATTCAAGCTTGAACTGGAATGGCAGAGCCAAAGACTGACCTGAATAATTAGCTGCCTTTTATGCATGTGATCTGACTGATCTAAATTCTTAAAAAAAAACTCCAAAATTACAAATTTGAGACCATTTCACACTCAAATAACCTCACATGAGAGAAGAAAAAAGATGAAAAGTGAAAAAAAAATTATCCTAAAAATTTATTCTGAAATGGCATTGTTTATACTGTAGAAAGGTCCTTTTCAATGCGATTCAGTGTGGCACGGATTGGCACTATCCGGAAAAAACCGTCAGGACAGTGGCCCTTGAGGACCGACTTTGGACACCACTGTTTTAGAAGATCATGAGTCAAGCCAAAATACATACCTGGATCAAGTTTTATGCTATTTGCATTAGTAGAAAAAAGTAACAACATAAAAGGTCACTCTACCCCTCCAGAAAGCTGAGGGAGCTGTAAGAGCTAAGAGGTGGCTAAATGTTCATCAATGAGCTGAGCTTCAGCACCTTTTTCGACTCGACGAAGTGTGTGGCGACTCCGGCTCTCTGCACGTCACGTCCTTTGAGTCGGAAGCCCGTCAAGGCGAGAAAAAGTCCCAGCTTTCCCTGGAGCCTCGGCAGAAAATAGCCACCTCCCACGTCAGGAAAAAGCCCTGTAAAGTGGAAAGAATTTCAAGTTTTCATACACATGAAAAATAACAACTTAAAGGGGTATTACACCCACAGAATGATGGTCCTTCATCTTCTCCTCATCCTCATGCTGAGCAAGACTCTGGAGCACTTTTTTAATATCTCAAATGCAGCCAGAGATCTGGGGAGGTTTTCATTATCCACTGACTTTCATATAATTTTATATGAAAGTCATATAATATATAATACTATTTATATATTATATAATTATAATAATTATATAAATATATAATTTATAATTATATATCATTTCATATAATACTGGGGGAGTGGGAAGCATAGTGGTTAACGTCGTGGGCTGGGGCGCAGCAGACGTGTCGAGTCCCCGGCACGACACTCAGGTGAACCACTGTGGACCCTTGAGCAATGTACTTAACTGGTACCAGCTGCTCCCCGGGCGCTTTAACTAGCAGCCCACTGCTCTCAGGTCCATCCTGAGATGGTTACATGCAGAGAAGGAATTTCCTAATTGGCTCTCTGATTGGGATTAATAAAGTATATCTTTTTTTTAATGATAGAGTTCACCAGCGACTGAACCAAAAAGGTCCATAAAAGTCCACAAAAACTTGTCAATATTCCTCCAAACTGCTCGTCCAATGTAATCCAACTGTCCTGAGTGGGTAGTGTCCAGAATTTACAGGAAACCACATCATTTACTAGATTTTTATAACCTAAACATCGTACTTCCCTGATGCGCATCCATGCGAGTTCAGGACACTACGGAAGCCACGGCGTTCAGTGCCTATCTGCAATATTTAGTGGTCCTAAAAACACAACGGAGCTTTCCATCGACGGCTAACCTTCATAATCTTCATCGTACCTGTACTGTGATTCCCTCCAGCCAGTAAAAGACAGTCTTATCTTGACTCTTGTTCTGTCCCTTCCTCTCTTTCTCCGGTAATGTTTCCTTGTGTTACTTTGCTGAATCCTCCAAACACCCGCTGTGTTCATGTCTGCTTCATATCCGGTTGTTAGTGAGTGCTGCAACCAATAGTCGGCTGCAACGTCACAGTCACGTCCTGGATGTGAATCTTACATTCAGGTACTGCTGTTTCTGAGCCTCGGGAAGTGGCTGGAAATAGTGATGGCTGGAAAATGTGCATCATGAATGTGAGATTTTTAAGCTCTAAAAGTTACGTTGTGTGTCTTTAGGACAGTTTTTGCTGAATATAAGACTTCGTCAGATAGACTGGTTTTGCAGTGTACTCTGCCGATAATGCAAGCATAGAAGAAGAAATTTGCTGTTTACATTGTGCTAAGAGCGACGAGCTGGGGACAAACACGAGAGGTTTGCTGTTGGCTATCGTGAACTCTCATGGACGCATCGGGGAAGTTCAATGTTCTACTGTTTAGGCTATAAAATCTACTAAATGATGTGGTTTCCAGTAAATTCTGGACGCTACCCACTCAGGACACTTGAACGAGCAGTATGGAGGAATATTGACAAGTTTTTGTGGACTTTTATGGATCTTTTTGGTTCAGTCGCTGGTGAACTCCATTATATGAAAGTTGGGGGAAAATGAAACCCCCCCGGATCTCTGGCTGCATTTGAGATATTAAAAAAAGTGCTCCAGAGTCTTTCGCAGCATGAGGATGAGGAGAAGATGAAGGACTATCATTCTGTGGGTGTTCTATCCCTTTAAATCCACTAAGCAGATAAACTGTTTGGTTAATGAGAGCTGAACTGCACGGAGGTCAGACAACATTTCCACCCAGATTAGTATTTTCTAAAACAATTCCTCGTGTTTGTGAGTCATTATGAAAAGTCCTACCTTCCTAAATGTCAGTGCTGTTCACTCAAAAGTAATCTACACGTGTCCGCTGCTCTGCATGCAGCTTATCAGCTTTATGATTAATTTCATTACAACCCACAGCTGCTCAACAATGCCCCTGTTCTGCCGGGCTGTGACTGTCCTGGTCACACGGGGGTTCTGACGGCTTCTGTGGTGGGGAGCGAGGGAGAGGGGGAGGTGAACCGCACAGACGGATTAGATGTGTTGACCTGATTCATGCAGAAAATGTAATATCATAAATGTGGCAGATTATGGCAGCTGTTGCTCAGAATCTCAGGGGAGCAGGGGGAAACCTCTTAATCCCTCTGGCAGAAAGGTTCATGTTTATGTGTGAAGACTTGCGAGCGTGTCCATTAACAGGTATGAGGAGAGGAGTCATTCATCACTCTAACACACTTTTGTTAACAGATCCTTGCAGATGTGGCGGACAGGCAGTTTCTCCGCCAGCGTGGGATTAAATGAGACCCAGCAGAGCTCTTGTTCACGGGAATAAAGGAACATGTAATACGGTGATTTGGATCACTGGCATGTTCTTAAGCTTTCCCAGAACAATGCTCTGGTAGGTGGGCTACATTTACAGTTGTTGCTCCTCAAATCTTTTTGTTTTATGCAGCAAAGCAGAGATAAACTAGGAAAACCCAGCATTTACTTTCCATTATTTACTTCGCAGGTTAGATACTAATGTAGCCGTGGTTGGAAGAGAGGCGCAACAATACATTAATCTAAATCAGTGGCGTCCAGAGTTGGTGCTCAAGGGCCGCTGTCCTGACGGTTTTCCATGCCTCCTTACCACAGCACAGCTGACTCAAATCAAATGAATCTAAAAGCCTACGAATCTGAGTCAGGTGTGTGTTGGAGAAGGGAGACATGGAAAACCTGCCGGATTGTGGCTCTCGAGGACCGGAGCTGGACACCCCTGATCTAAATCAATTCAATGAACAAAACCAGCCAATAGAATTGATCCAGATTGAAAATACTGATCTAACACGAATACAGTCATCGTTTACTTTATATTAGAGATGGGAGTCGAAAATTAATCTAATTAATTAGAGGCTTTGCAATTAATCAATCTTGATTAACACCCCCCCCCCCCTTTTTTTTAGCTTATTACAAAAGTTGCCCCCAAAATAACGTATTCTTTATTCAAATAGATTTTCATGAACAACTGATTCAAATAATAGACATAGACATTAAAATTGTAACACCATCTCTATCATGTCTGATCAAATGCATTTAATTGTATTTTAACTTTAAAAAAAAGCAGAAAAAGAAATGAAATGAACCCTGGCCAAAACTGAACAGACCTTAAGTTTATTGAACTGGCTGGTTTTCTAATTAAGAGTAAAAGTACATGTTAAAGTACTTTTAAAAATGTTTCTGTTCAAACTTTACAGTAAGAGGAATTAATATCTGATGATCAGTGTCAGCTTTGAGTTGAATTTTCTGGTTCATGGAGCAGAGGTGAATATCTACTGTTGCCTGCAGCTGATGCTTCCTGCAGCCTTTAGTGTGTGTTTGAGATGGGGGAGGGGCTGGTGGAGGGGGAGGGGCCTGTGGTAACACCCACAGCTAACACAAGCAAGTAAACGACACAACTGTCTCTAAAAGTCTCCAATTACACCAAAAATCTTGCTATGCTTTTTGCTAGCTTTTTTTTGTTACACAAAACAGCTACCAGAGGGTCTGAAAACTTGCAACAAAGTCGCAAAGTTTTGTCATGTCCATCAGCATAATCGGATGTACTAGAAAATCATCCTTAACAAAGGTTCCACTTTAGTTCTAATGCAAACTGTGATTAAATGCGTTTAAAATGTTAACATGATAATTTTCGTGTAATAAATTAACCATAATTAACACATTAAAGTCCCAGTCCTTCTTTACACAAATCATAAATCATAACTGATGAACTTTAGCAGATTTTTGGCTAATCCAGCATCCTTTTTTTCAACCTGGACCTTATTTCTCGTTGTTTGTACGTGCATTTACTCACCAGTGACACTTGTGTGTCAACATTTACATTTCCCCCCATCAGCGTTTATCCATAAAATTGGGAGTGAAGGGGGCAGGAGGGGCAGGCCTCTCTATGAGACATTATCTGCAGCAAAACTGCTTAATTTCACCAATACTTTAAGATGAATGAACAAATGATTGAGTCCTGTGAGTTCAGATTTAGCTTTCCGTTAGTTATTGGAGGGGTTTTCCACATGTCTACTGGCCGCATGCCACCGCAGCCCTGCTGGCAGAAGAACAGCTGGCCAGAGAACAGCAAGCTGTCACTATATGCTGAAAAAACTTTCTGAAAAACCCCGCCCCTTAGTTACTGTTGCTATGCCCGTCAAGCTTTCTGTAGCTAACAGGTGTTGGCTTATGCCCTTTTCAAATGGTGTGAAATTGACCACATTTGATCACAAACTCTGTCCTTGTGAAAGCAACCAGGCCCGGGTGGCCCAGGTGGAGGTGGTCCAGGACCCGGGCCAACCGCTCGGGCAGGGAAACATGCGTTGTGAACGCCATCCAGGCTGTGCTGGATGTGACGTGGGCTACTCACCCAACAAGCGGCAGTGACCAAATCCACACCCAACCCTACTACTCGATCCTCTATCCATCCACAGTAAACCACAGACCTGTCTGGTGTTGGTTATCTAAAGACATCCAGCACATCTAAGGCTGGTTTATTTAAATGGAAACCAAAAGCTGAAACTGGGTAAAACAAATGTAAAATCCACATTTTTAACAGGAGAATTCAGCATCTTCACCAGCATATGCTGCATTTATGACAGTTGGTAGAACAATATTAGGCCTGGTAACGTTTGCAGACAAAACACGGTGAGAACGGTTAGTCTCCTAACAGTTTTATGTAAATATGAGTCACAGAGTTATTTACAGTAATTAGGACACACCTGCATCAGACTCATACAAACTGCATCCTCTGCAATCAGCAGCATTTTCATCACTTTGTTATAATCAATAAGTTCATCCACATTAACTTGGTAACTTCATGATGAATTTCACAACTCCTCAGAAAGTTTTTTATTTTAATTTAGGTCAATGATAAACCAGAGCTGTCTAAGACGTCATTAACAAGATTGTTTTCCCATGTTTTTCAGACTTTTACCAAACGTTGAACCCTACACAATCACAGCATACTTTAGCATAATTCCACAGTGGCACATGAGAAAGGCTCTGGAGAGGCTCTGACCCCTGGGACCAGGACAAAAATAAGCCTGCAGGATCTGTGAGGCAGCTGCGTTCCAGTAAAGACAGAAGAAGAATGCTTTTGCCTAGTGTTGGTGGTGCAGTGAGGATCAAAGTTTATGTTTGCAGAGGTAACATCCTGATACTGGGCATGACCTGGTCTGATAACAACTCTTACTTCACAGGTGAAAGAATCACGAGCCACATCAACATGGTTTGAAAACTCATAAATGAACGCTCGGAAAGAAAATGATCCAGTTTAGATACGCACCATAACAGTGGACACGCCCCAATATCCCTACATCCGCTCAGAGGAGAGGACATTCACCCAATACCCCTGTATCCGCTCAGAGGGGAGGACATGCCCCACATGTGTTCAGAGGAGACAACACACCCAATACCTCCACATCCACTCAGAAAAGAGGACACACCCCCAATACCCCCATGTGCACTCAGAGGAGAGGACACGCCCCACATACCCCCACAACTGGTCAGAGGAGAGGACCCTCCCCCAATACCCCCACATCCGCTCAGAGGGGAGGACATGCCCCAAATACCCCCTCATGAGCTCAGAGGAGAGGACAAGCCCCAATTCCCCCCACATGCGCTCAGAGGAGAGGACACACCCCCAATATCCCCACATCCACTCAGAGGGGAGGACACACCCCGATATCCCCACATCCGCTCAGAGGAGAGGAAACACCCCAATATCTCCACATGCACTCAGAGGAGAGGACACGCCCCCAACACCCCCATATGTTCTCAGAGGAGAGGACATGGCCCACATACCCCCATACCCACTCAGAGAAGAGGACATGCCCCAGATACCCCAACATCCGCTCAGAGGAGAGGACACGCCCGAATACCCCCATATGTGCTGTTTATCACAACCAGATTTTGTAAAACGTCCTTGTCAAATAAACTAAACTAATCGAGGTTAAAGGTAGGGTCCGAAGCCCCCCCCACCCATCTTTCTGTTTGCAAACAACAGTATTCAAACTGGGCCCCTCCCTCTCAGGCTAATGGCTGCCTCGTTCTTCAGCCTATTCAGCTTCAACGACTCCTTCAGAGCTCAGAAGCAGCTAAAAGCCAAACCAATATTAACCTTTCAAAGGAAGAAGGATGAGTTGAGGCACTCTGGATTTGCAAGTAAATTTATTTGCACACCAACGCGTTTCAGCTAATCAGCCTTTATCAGGGTAAAGCAGAACACAGGTGCTTGCTCCCTTAAATAAATGGAAAAAGAAAAAGACAAATATACAAAAAAAATACAATAAGTATATCAAATATCATGTTTGGAGATCATTTAGGGGGGCATACAGAACATGTCCAATAGTGCATAAATATAAGCACTACATGAATACATGTTAATACATACTTCTAAAAAAACCCAAGTTATGCTGATAGACACAAAGTGCTTCAATTCCATAGGGTAGCCATATATATATATATATATATATATATATATATATATACAGACACTACATAAATAAATATTCAATACATTTATAAAAGGCCAAAGTAATGCTGAGAGCCAAGTATTAGAATTTCTTAAGGTAACAGCATATACATAGGTACTAGAAAAACACATTAAACCTGTTGTTGTCATTTCTAAGTGGCCAAGGTAATGTGCAGAGTTACGACATACAATCTTAAATATTCAATAAATGTCAAAAGCATAAATGTAGAAGAATACAGCTATGTTATACGAACTAGAATAATTGAAAAACACTAGTTCCTACCCTTAAAGTGTTATATCACTCTCTCAATATAGCCCGTGCTGTTGTACAGGGGAGACACCCAAAATGATAATCAGTGGAAAACATCGCCAATTATGAGGGAATTTAAAGGAAGGGGGAAAAATCTATCTCCTCATTAATTGCAGGATAAGACAAGGCATTGAGGCGGTCTATCCAGAATGTTTCTCTGCGAAGGGGTTGTTGGAGTCCATTAACCTTTGTTTTCCAACGTGCACTATCTAAAGCTCTTACTTGTTCTCCGGTGCATCTGCTGTTTTTCTTTCTTTTTTTTTTGTCCTTCAAGAGTTTGAGTGATTCGGGTCCGCTCCAATCATTAACTTATTGCCACACAGCGTCATGTCCTTAGCTCTGTCATTGGCTGGAGATATAAACATAAATGTCCACCCAGAAACGTCCTGAACACACCCAAAAGTGAGCTAAAGAGCGAATTACAGGCAGGGGGAGAGAAAGTTGCATTCAAATTCACCATTGCACAGGACAGGGTACAGGACATGGCCCTTCAACTGTGTATCACAGCCAATCACACAGAACACGCCCCTTCAACTGTTTATCACGACCAATCAGGGAAGAGGACACATCCCTTCAACTGTTCATCACAACCAATCACACAGGACACGCCCCTTCAACTGCGTATCACAGTCAATCACACAGAACACACCCCTTCAATTGTTTATCACAGCCAATCACACAGGACACACCCCTTCAACTGTCTATCACAGTCAATCAGGGGGAGGACACGTCCCTTCAACTTTTTATCACAGCCAATCAGAGGAGAGGACACGCCCCTTCAAGTGTTCATGACATCCAATCAAAGAAGAGAACACGCCCCTTCAACTGTTTTTCACAACCAATTAGAGAGGACACGCATTATCAACTGTTTATCACAACCAATCAGAGGAGAGGACACGCCCTTTTAACTGTTTATCACAACTTATCAGAGAAGAGGACATGCCCCTTCAACTGTTTATCAAAGCCAATCACACAGGACATGCCCCTTCAACTGTTTATCACAGCCAATAAGAAGAGAGAACACACCCCTTCAACTGTTTATAACAGCCAATCAGAGAAGAGGACACGCCTCTTCAACTGTTTATCTCAGCCAATCAGAGGGGAGAACTTGCCTCTTCAACTGTTTATCACAACCAATCAGAGAAGAGGAAACGCCCCTTCAACTGTTTATCACAACCAATTAGAGGAGAAGACAAGCCCCTTCAACTGTTTATCATCACCAATTAGAGGACAGGACATGCCCTTTCAACTATTTATTACAACCAATCAGAGTAGAGGACACGGCCCTTCAACTGTTTATCACAGCCAATTTGAAGAGAGGACACACCCCTTCAACTGTTTATCACAACCAATCAGAGGAGAGGACATGGCCCTTCAACTGTTTATCACAACCAATCAGAGGAGAGGACACGCGCCTTCAACTGTTTATCACAACCAATCAGAGAAGAGGACACGCCCCTTCAACTGTTAATCACAGCCAATCAGAGGAGAGGACACACCCCTTCAAATGTTTATCACAGCCAATCAGAAGAGACGACACACCCCTTCAACTGTTTATCACAGCCAATCACACAGGACACGCCCCTTCAACCGTTAATCCAGCCAATCAGAGAAGAGGACATGGCCCTTCAACTGTTTATCACAGCCAATCAGAAGAGAGGACACACCCCTTCAACTGTTTATCACAGCCAATCAGAATAGAGGACACACCCCTTCAACTGTTTATCACAGCCAATCACACAGGACACGCCCCTTCAACCCTTAACCCAGCCAATCAGAGAAGAGGACACGGCCCTTCAACTGTTTATCACAACCAATCAGGAGAGGACACACCCTTTCAACTGTTTATCACAACCAATCAGAGAAAGGGGACACGCCCCCTTGTTTATCATAGCCAATTTCAAGAGAGGACACACCCCTTCAACTGTTTATCACAACCAATCAGAGAAAAGGACCCGCCCCTTCAACTGTTTATCACAGCCAATCAGAAAAGGACACACCCCTTCAACTGTTTATCACAGCCAATCACAAAAGACACGCCTCTTCATCCGTTTATCCAGCCAATCAGAGGAGAGGACACACCTTTTAAATTTTTGTCACAGCCAATCAGAAAAGAGGACACGCCCCTTCAACTGTATATCACAACCAATCAGAGAAGAGGACACACCCCTTCAACTATTAATCACAAAGAATCAGAGAGGAAGACACGCCCTCTCAACTGTGTATCACAGCCAATCACACAGAACACGCCCCTTCAACTGTTTATCACAGCCAAGTAGAGGAGAGGACACGCCCCTTCAACTGTTTATCACAACTAATCAGAGAGGACACGCCCCTTCAACTGTTTATCACAACTAATCAGAGGACAGGACACGCCCCTTCAACTGTTTATCACAACCAATCAGAGAGGACACGCCCCTTCAATTGTTTATCACAACTAATCAGAGAGGACACGCCCCTTCAACTGTTTATCACAACTAATCAGAGGACAGGACACGCCCCTTCAACTGTTTATCACAACCAATCAGAGAAAGGGGACACGCCGCCTTGTTTATCATAGCCAATTTCAGGAGAGGACACACCCGTTCAACTGTTTATCACAACCAATCAGAGGAAAGGACCCGCCCCTTCAACTGTTTATCACAGCCAATCAGAAGAGAGGACACACCCCTTCAACTGTTTATCACAGCCAATCACACAAGACACGCCTCTTCATCCGTTTATCCAGCCAATCAGAGGAGAGGACACAGCCCTTTAACTTTTTGTCACAGCCAATCAGAAGAGAGGACACACCCCTTCAACTGTTTATCACAGCCAATCACACAAGACACGCCTCTTCATCCGTTTATCCAGCCAATCAGAGGAGAGGACACGCCCTTTAACTTTGTCACAGCCAATCAGAAAAGAGGACACGCCCCTTCAACTGTTTATCACAGCCAATCAGAGGAGAGGACACGCCCCCTTAACTGTTTATCACAACCAATCAGAGGAAAGGGCACGCCCCTTCAACTGTTAAACTCAGCCAATCAGAGGAGAGGACAAGCCCCTTCAACTGTTTATCACAACCATTCAGAGGAAAGGGCACGCCCCTTTAACTGTTAATCACAACCAATCAAAGAAGAAGACACGTCCTCTCTACTGTTTATCACAGCCAATCACACAGGACACGCCCCTTCAACTGTATATCACAACCAATCAGAGGATAGGACACGCCCCTTCAACTATTAATCAAAACCAATCAGAGAAGAAGACCAGCCCTGTCAACTGTTCATGGCATCCAATCAAAGGAGAGGACACGCCCCTTCAACTGTTTATCACAACTAATAAGAGGAGAGGACACGCCCCTTCAACTTTTTATCACAACGAATCAGAGAGGAGGACACGCCCTCTCAACTGTGTATCACAGCCAATCACACAGAACACGCCCCTTCAACTATTTATCACAGCTAAGTAGAGGAGAGGACACGCCCCTTCAACCGTTTATAACAACTAATCAGAAAGGACACGCCCCTTCAACTGTTTATCACAACAAATCGGAGGACAGGACACGCCCCTTCAACTGTTTATCACAACTAATCAGAGAGGACACGCCCCTTCAACTGTTTATCACAACTAATCAGAGGACAGGACACGCCCCTTCAACTGTTTATCACAACCAATCAGAGGAGAGGACACGCCCTTTCAACTGTTTATCACAACCAATCAGAGAAAGGGGAAACGCCCCCTTGTTTATCATAGCCAATTTCAAGAGAGGACACACCCCTTCAACTGTTTATCACAACCAATCAGAGGAAAGGACGTGGCCCTTCAACTGTTTATCACAACCAATCAAAGAAGAGGACACGCCCCTTCAACTTTTCATCACAGCCAATCAGAGAAGAGGACCCGCCCCTTCAACTGTTTATCACAGCCAGTCAGAAGAGAGGACACACCCCTTCAAATGTTTATCACAGCCAATCTCACAGGACACGCCCATTCAACCGTTTATCCAGCCAATCAGAGGAGAGGACACGCCCCTTTAACTTTTTATCACAACCAATCAGAGGACACTGCCCTTCAACTGTGTATCACAGCCAATCACACAGAACACGCCCCTTCAACTGTTTATCACAGCCAAGTAGAGGAGAGGACACGCCCCTTCAACTGTTTATCACAACTAATCAGAGAGGACACGCCCCTTCAACTGTTTATCACAACCAATCAGAGAAGAGGACACGCCCCTTCAACTTCTTATCACAGCCATTCAGAGAAGAGGACCCGCCCCTTCAACTGTTTATCACAGCCAATCAGAAGAGAGGACACACCCCTTCAACTGTTTATCACAGCCAATCACACAAGACACGCCCCTTCATCCGTTTATCCAGCCAATCAGAGGAGAGGACACGTCCCTTTAACTTTTTATCACAGCCAATCAGAGGACACGCGCCTTCAACTGTTTATCACAGCCAATTTAAAGAGAGGACACACGCCTTCAACTGTTTATCACAACCAATCAGAGGACAGGACACGACCCTTTAACTTTTTATCACAGCCAATCAGAGAAAAGGACACGCCCCTTCAACTGTTTATCACAGCCAATTTGACGAGGACACACCCCTTCAACTGTTTATCACAACCAATCAGAGGAGAGGACACGCCCCTTCAACTGTTTATCACAACCAATCAGAGAAGAGGACACGGCCCTTCAACTGTTTATCACAGCCAATCAGAGAAGAGGACACGCCCCTTCAACTGTTTATCACAACCAATCAGAGAAGAGGACACGGCCCTTCAACTGTTTATCACAGTCAATCAAAGAAGGGGACACGCCCCTTCAACTGTTTATCACAGCCAATTTGAAGAGAGGACACACCCCTTCAACTGTTCATCACAACCAATCAGAGGAGAGGACATGGCCCTTCAACTGTTTATCACAACCAATCAGAGGAGAGGACACGCCCCTTTAACTGTTTATCACAACCAATCAGAGAAGAGGACACGCCCCTTCAACCATTTATCACAGCCAATTAGAAGACAGGACACGCCCTTTCAACTGTTTATTAAAACCAATCAGAGGAGAGGACACGCCCTTTCAATTGTTTATCACAAGCAGTCAGAGAAGAGGACATACCCCCTCAACTGTGTATCACAGCAAATCAGAGAAAATGACACGCCCCTTCAACTGTTTATCACAGCCAATCAGAGAAGACGTTAGCCCCTTCAACTGTTTATGACAACCAATCAGAGAAGAGGACACTCCCCCTTCAACTGTTTATCAAAGCCAATCACACAGGACACACCCCTTCAACTGTTTATCACAGCCAATCAGAGAAGAGGACACGGCCTTTCACTGTTTATCACAACCAATCAGAGGAAAGGACACACCCCTTCAACTGTTAATCTCAGCCAATCAGAGGGGAGGACAGTCCCTTCAACTGTGTATCACAACCAACCAGAGAAGAGGACAAGCCCCTTCAACTGTTTATCTCAGTCAATCAGAGGGGAGGACACGCCCCTTCAATGGTTTATCACAACCAATCAGAGATGAGGACACGCCCCTTCAACTGTTTATCACAACCAATCAGAGATGAGGACATGCCCCTTCAACTGTTAATCACAACCAATCAGAGGGGAGGACACACCCCTTCAACCGTTTATCACAACTAATCAGAGGAGAGGACACGCCCCTCAACTGTGTATCACAGAAAATCAAAGAAAAGGACACGGCCCTTCAACTGTATATCACAGCCAATCAGAGAAGACGTTAGCCCCTTCAACTGTTTATCAAAGCCAATCACACAGGACACACCCCTTTAACTGTTTATCACAGCCAATCAGATAAGCGGACATGGCCCTTTGTTTATCACAACCAATCAGAGGAAAGGACACACCCCTTCAACTGTTAATCTCAGCCAATCAGAGGGGAGGACAGTCCACTTCAACTGTTTATCACAACCAATCAGAGAAGAGGACAAGCCCCTTCAACTTCTTATCACAGCCATTCAGAGAAGAGGACCCGCCCCTTCAACTGTTTATCACAGCCAATCAGAAGAGAGGACACACCCCTTCAACTGTTTATCACAGCCAATCACACAAGACACGCCCCTTCATCCGTTTATCCAGCCAATCAGAGGAGAGGACACGTCCCTTTAACTTTTTATCACAGCCAATCAGAGGACACGCCCCTTCAACTGTTTATCACAGCCAATTTAAAGAGAGGACACACCCCTTCAACTGTTTATCACAACCAATCAGAGGACAGGACACGCCCCTTGAACTTTTTATCACAGCCAATCAGAGAAAAGGACACGCCCCTTCAACTGTTTATCACAGCCAATTTGACGAGGACACACCCCTTCAACTGTTTATCACAACCAATCAGAGGAGAGGACACTCCCCTTCAACTGTTTATCAAAGCTAATCACACAGGACACACCCCTTTAACTGTTTATCACAGCCAATCAGATAAGCGGACATGGCCCTTTAATTGTTTATCACAACCAATCAGAGGAAAGGACACACCCCCTTCAACTGTTAATCTCAGCCAATCAGAGGGGAGGACAGTCCACTTCAACTGTTTATCACAACCAACCAGAGAAGAGGACAAGCCCCTTCAACTGTTTATCTCAGTCAATCAGAGGGGAGGACACGCCCCTTCAACTGTTTATCACAACCAATCAGAGATGAGGACACGCCCCTTCAACTGTTAATCACAACCAATCAGAGGGGAGGATACGCCCCTTCAACTGATTATCACAACCAATCAGAGAAGAGGACACGCCCCTTCAACTGTTTATCACAACCAATCAGAGGAGAGGACACACCCCTTCAACTGTTAATCTCAGCCAATCAGAGGGGAGGACAGTCCACTTCAACTGTTTATCACAACCAACCAGAGAAGAGGACAAGCCCCTTCAACTGTTTATCTCAGTCAATCAGAGGGGAGGACACGCCCCCTTCAACTGTTTATCACAACCAATCAGAGATGAGGACACGCCCCTTCAACTGTTAATCACAACCAATCAGAGGGGAGGATACGCCCCTTCAACTGATTATCACAACCAATCAGAGAGAGAGGACACGCCCCTTCAACTGTTTATCACAACCAATCAGAGAAGAAGACACGCCCTTTCAACTGTTCATGACTTCTTCCGGAATGCGCTGCTAGGTGGCTGTAGTTTGTAAT
>JALJCO010014353.1:0-10052 GCA_023101725.1 Atherinomorus stipes | reverse complement strand
CGAGGAAATGGCATGGCCAACCTTGCCAGAGGACGGTTAGCCCTGGGAAGGACTACATATAAACGCAAAAATTGGGGGCGGGGAACTACACATTCACCGAAGCACTACAACGCAACGAACTTGTAGCTCATCACCATGACCGGCCGTGGCAAGGGAGGCAAGGGACTCGGAAAGGGAGGCGCCAAGCGTCACCGTAAGGTGCTTCGTGACAACATCCAGGGTATCACCAAGCCCGCCATCCGCCGTCTTGCTCGTCGTGGCGGTGTGAAGCGTATCTCCGGTCTCATCTACGAGGAGACCCGAGGTGTGCTCAAGGTGTTCCTGGAGAACGTCATCAGGGATGCCGTCACCTACACTGAGCACGCCAAGCGCAAGACCGTCACTGCCATGGATGTGGTCTATGCTCTCAAGCGCCAGGGCCGCACTCTGTACGGCTTCGGCGGCTAAGTCCACGACCGGACCTCTCCTGCTTGTCTGCTAGTACAAGCAAACAAGCATTGACAAAACATCCCGGACCTTTCTGAGGTCCACACTCATCTTCCTGAGGAGAATAGTCGGACGTTCTCACCCTCTTCGCTGTAACCCCCCCCCCCCTCTCTCTCTCTCTCTCTCTCTCTCTCTCTCTCTCTCTCTCTCTCTCTCTCTCTCTCTCTCTCTCTCTCTCTCTCTCTCCCCCCTGCCTGCCTCCTGTGCGAGAATTGCAGTAGTGACATCTTGGTGTGATAGGCACTTTTTGGGCACCGCACCCCTAACCCAGTGGGCAAAGCTCGGGCCAATCTGATCAAAGTCACGTGAATATTGCGTGAAAAACTGATCTAAAACGCAAAAAGGAATTCACGTGTTTTTGACACGTGAAATTCACGTGTTGTGCCCGCTGGGTGTGTTGCGGAAAATATTCGGTCCACAACAAAGAGAAGCAAAATCTTCCCTTTTTCTAGAGTCAACCGTCGGGGTTAGAGTAGGAGAACCCGAGTTTCGGCTAACTCTCTCCTCTTCTGCTCCAAGAAAGAAAACGAAGCCCGCAATGGTAGACTCATTCAAAGCTAACGACTGGGGAGAAAGCGAAGAAAAAAAAACGGAGGGAAGTAATAATGATGATAATAATAATAACAACAATACTACTACTACTAATGATTAGAAGAAGAACAATTCTGCGGCAAAGGAAGGAAGTAGGAAGCAAAGAGAGACAAGGAAATGGTTTCGGCATACTTAACTGGCACAGGCATTGAGCCACTAAGGGTGGAGTGGCCGTGAGGCGCCCGGTCAGTACTGTGTGGGGTGAAGCCACCGCTCTCCCCGGTCCGCCATGTTGTTGTGGGCGCTGTCACGTAGGTAACACTTTTTTTTTTTTTTTTTTTTTTTTTTTTCTTAGCCCATTTTTACACTGTTTACACTTACGTATAATATGTAGGCGTGTCAAATGAAACTATTGTGTTGCTGCTACCCATATATTGCATGCCAAGAGGTTCTTAAAACTAGATATTATATATTATACACAGCATCACATTCCACTAAATAGTACTAATTTATTCATCCTGGCTCTACTCTTGACACCTTTGAGGGAAATTAGTCGTGCAGTAAACTGTCTGGCTGCATATCTGTACCTGATCTGCAGATAGGTCTCAGCCACAGCCTTGATTAGCAACACAAGATGATTAGTGACAGGATGACTGTCTAAACATGTGTTGTGCCAGGCTGGAGAAGATAGTCCTCTCCAGACAGTACAATTGTTACTATGTTGTGCCAAGCATGTGTTGACAGTTTTGCATATGGTTGGTCACTATACAGCAAAACTTTCTCTCTTGACTTTTTTTTTTTTTTTTTCCCCACACACAAGACAAATGGCAACAACACCTCTGGATGGATATGATAGGTGGCCTTTATTTTTAACTAAGATTAATCCTTGAGTCGCATCCAGATGTTGATTAAAGAGAGCATTGCAGCACGACTCACAGTTTAAAGATCTTTTAAGTTTTAAGCTGACAAATCCGGCTCTATAGCCAACGCTCTTGTCAGAGTAAGGAGGATGAAGCTAAGCTTTCGCAGTCCATCTCAGATTCCTTGTTTTCACTAGTTACATCAGCCTCTAGAACTCTGTTTTGTTCACTGACCACTACGAGTAGGTTAACTGAGCTGGCGTGTCTGCAATACAAGTAATACCCCAACGTAACGTCGCCTGTCTTCATCACCACCATTTTCAACACCATTGTGTTCATCACCATCATCTTCATCACCACTGCGTTCATCATTGCCACCTTCATCACCATCATATTCATCACCACTGCGTTAACCATCACCTTCATCACCACTGCGTTCACCATCACCTTCATCACCACTGCGTTCATTATCACCACCTTCATCGCCACCATCTTCAGAACCACCATTTTCAGCAGCACTGCGTTTATCATCACCACCATCTTCATCACAACTTCGTTCATCACCATCAGCTTCATCACCATCGGCAGCGTTACGTTGGGGTATTACGAGTACTTTTATTGCAAACACACCAGCTCAGTTAACATGCATTCCAACGTAGCGAAATACTTCCATGACATGTTTCATCACTGCCCGGCGTTCGCTGCCTCATCCCACAGCAAGATGGCCGACTGACACTTCACTGGCTTCAGTCCGAGCGCCTCAAGGCCACTCCTCCATCCTTCGTGGAGAGTGTGGTGTGTGAGGTGTAGGGAATAAGAGTTTGTATGAAGGATACTGCTTGTCTTTTGTTCTCTTTTCTTTAACAGGAGTAGCCGATGCTAAGGCCTGTACATCAAGCTCAAGCTCAAGCTCAGGGCACAGGGAGATACTATACCTCGATCCCGGACGGGTGGAGCGCGCGACGATTTAAATTCTCTCTTGTCTCTGTTTCCCGCCCCAGACCTCCCCCCCCCCTACATCCTCCCTCCCTCCCTCCCTCCCTCCATGTAACGGTCCCCTCCCTTCTCGAACAATTATTGCAATGCAGTAATTCAAGGAACAGGTTACACAATACCCTCAAAAGAAATGGAGAAAACACACGGAATGACCTGAATTGACATGATCCATCGAATGGGAGACAACCCCCCCCCCCCTGAAAAGAAAACCAAGCCCAAAGGAAAAGAGGGGGTAGGGGTTAATAAAGAAGAAAGTAGTGAAATAAAATGGTAACTAAATGAAAAGAATAAAGTAACGAAAAAAAAAATATATATATATATATATATATATATATATATATATATATATATATATATATATATATATATATATATATATATATATATATATATATATATATATATATATATATATATATATATAGATAGATAGATAGATAGATAGATAGATAGATAGATAGATAGATAGATAGATATAGACATACATATATACATACATACATACATACATACATACATACATACATACATACACACACGTGAGAGAGAGAGAGAGAGAGAGAGAGAGAGAGAGAGAGAGAGAGAGAGAGAGAGAGAGAGACCGAAATATTACTGTCCGAGAGGTGGTTCTTGCGTGTACCTAATAACGCTTGCTTCCCCCCACCCCCGCCCACCCCCACCGCCACGTGTGTGTGTGTGTGTGTGTGTGTGTGTGTGTGTGTGTGTGTGTGTGTAGGGTAATTGTTTCCATTGGTTCCATTATTATTAAAAAATATGTTTCTGTTTTATTTACTGTTAATTATTAATAGCATGGCGGTCATTAGTTTGCTGGCAATTGTTAATCGAATATAAGTGGTTATTTACTATATCTGTCGCTCCGTGGTGATAGGGGGTGGTTAGAATATATCCCCCGTCACGTGGGCTGCGCGTCGTAAGAGACGAGTGATGCCGGCCATGGGTGTGGATCTTTCAGCCACGTCTTTTTCCCTCCGACTTAACCTCCCAATTTTTTTTTTTTTTTTTTTAAGCCTGTACATTATCGTTGTCGTATATTTACATTACACAGTGCTATATGACCTTAGATGTCTAGCACATGTTGTATTCTTTGCCGTTAAATAACAAAGCTACTATATCGGTCATACAATTATATAATTGGCTTGAATTAAGAAGACTTATCTAGTGAATTATGGGGCATCATCTCTATCTCGGGTGTCTTTGTAGGAAGTTATCGTTAGGGGGTTAAACTTTCAGTAACGTTTCATGAAATAAGGAATTAGCGTCTGATTGTAGGTGTAATGGTTGTGTATTGAACGAGTTTTATGAAAATTTTTGAAAGTGAGTTTTACTAAGTGAAAACAATGGCGGTAGGGAGATGTACCTAAATATTACTGTCCGAGAGGTGGTTCTTGCGTGTACCTTATAACGCTTGCTCGCATCTTCTCCTCCCCCCCCCCCTGGGGCTAGGGGGTGGCTAGAATATAGCCTCCGCCACGTCGGCTGCGCGTCGTAAGAGGCGACTGATGCCGGCCCTGGGTGGGGATCTTTCACTCACCCAGGTCTTTTTCCCTCCGACTTAACTTCCTTTCTCCCTTCTTTAAGCCTGTACAGGCAGCATCGCCGTTATCGTATATTTTACTTTAAACATAGTGCTATATGACCTCAGATGTCTAGCACACTTCATATTCTTTGCCATTAACTAACTAAATTCTCCTCCCCCCCCCCCCACCCCCCGCCCCCGCCCACCCCCACCGCCACGTGGAGCCGTTTGGTTGCGCTCCAACGCCTGCACGTGCTTTTTTTTTTTTTTTTTTTTTTTTTTTTTTTTTTTTTTTTTTTTCTCCTATTATTAATTATTATTACCATTATTTGGATACCCGAGTTCCCCGGCCGGGCGGAGCTATGCGCAAAGTGCCGCTGAAACTCTTGGAGCCTTAAACTTTTTTTTTTTTTTTTTTTTTTTTTTTTTATGGCTATGATGTACCCCCATTTTTCGAGTTTAGTGGTACGTTAAGGAAAAGTAGAAACTTATGAGACACAAGGTGCATATGGATTATGAAGGAAGATCTCAAGTAATTACTAAAATAGTATATAAATAAGAATTTTTAGGCAATGCAAGAAGCACGGAGAAAGGGTTGATAGAGTTCGGCACTGCAGACTTTGGATGTAAGTTACTTTTACTCTTAAAAGCAATCTATAGCCGAGTCGGCAAACCAACCAAAAATGGGTACCCGGAAATAAAACTGGTACCCGAGTTCCCCGTCCGGCCGGGGAACTCGCAGGGCGGAGCTATGCGCAAAGTGCATGCTTAGACTCTTTTTTTTTTTTTTTTTTTTTTTTTTTTTTTTTTTTTTTTTTTTTTTTTACCCCCATTTTTCGAGTTTAGTGGTACGTTAGGGAAAAGTAGAAACTTATGAGACACAAGGTGCATATCCATTATGAAGGAAGATCTCAAGTAATTACTAAAATAGTATATAAATAAGAATTTTTAGGCAATGCAAGAAGCACGGAGAAAGGGTTGATAGAGTTCGGCACTGCAGACTTTGGATGTAAGTTACCTTTACTCTTAAAAGTAATCTATAGCCGAGTCGGCAAACCAACCAAAAATGGGTACCCGGAAATAAAACTGGTACCCGAGTTCCCCGTCCGGCCGGGGAACTCGCAGGGCGGAGCTATGCGCAAAGTGCATGCTTAGACTCTTTTTTTTTTTTTTTTTTTTTTTTTTTTTTTTTTTTTTTTTTTTTTTTCCCATTGGCTTGCTTCCTGGTTCCTTGCTTGGTTGCACGTGTGACTGCCTGCATCGTCCATCTGCCTTCAATCTTTCCACCCTTCGTGGGCACAGGGAGATACCATGCCGCGATCCCGGACGGGTGGAGCGCGCGACCATTTAAATTCTCTCTTGTCTCTGTTTCCCGCCCCAGACCTCCCCCCCCCCTACATCCTTCCTCCCTCCCTCCCTCCCTCCCTTCTCGAACAATTATTGCAATGCAGTAATTCAAGGAACAGGTTACACAATACCCTCAAAAGAAATGGAGAAAACACACGGAATGACCTGAATTGACATGATCCATCGAATGGGGGACAACCCCCCCCCCCCCATGAAAAGAAAACCAAGACCAAAGGAAAAGAGGGGGTAGGGGTTAATAAAGAAGAAAGTAATGAAATAAAATGGTAACTAAATGAAAAGAATAAAGTAACGAAAAAAAAATATAGATAGATCGATAGATAGATACATATATAGAAATAGATAGATATAGATATGTAGACATATAGATAGATAGACAGATATAGACATACATACATACACGCACATGGAGAGAGAGAGAGAGAGAGAGAGAGAGATACATATATAGATAGATAGATAGACAGATATAGACATACATACACGCACATGTGAGAGAGAGAGAGAGAGAGAGAGAGAGAGAGAGATACATATATAGATAGATAGATATAGATATGTAGACATATAGATAGATAGATAGACAGATATAGACATACATACATACACGCACATGTGAGAGAGAGAGAGAGAGAGAGAGAGAGAGAGAGATGTAGCTAAATATTACTGTCCGAGAGGTGTTTTTTTTTTTTTTTTTTTTGCGTGTACCTCATAACGCTTGCTCGCATCTTCTCCCCACCCCCGCTCACCCCCACCGCCACGTGCAGCCGTTGGGTTGCGCGCCAGCGAACTCCAACGGCCGCACGTGGTTTTTTTTTTTTTTTTTTTTTTTTTTTTTTTTTTTTTTTTTTTTTTTTACGGTACCATTATTTGGATACCCGAGTTCCCCGGCCGGGCGGAGCTATGCGCAAAGTGCCGCTGAAACTCTTGGAGCCTTAAACTTTTTTTTTTTTATTAATTAATTATTATTATTATTATTATTATTATTATTATTATTATTATTATTATTATTTTTTTTTTTTTTTTTTTATGGCTATGATGTACCCCCATTTTTCGAGTTTAGTGGTACTTGCTTGGTTGCACGTGTGACTGCCTTCAAGCCACCTTCAGTCATGCCATGCTCTTCTCCGTCCCTCATGTCCTTGGTGGCCAGGCGGATTCAGGCGCCACGGTGGCAGATCGTGGCGCATCGATTCGAACCCCACCAAAGACATTTAGTTTCTATATGGTCTTGTTACCTAGAAACCGGACCAATCACTTAATTGGAAGGTAATTCCCCTGGAAATGACTTTTAATTCGTGGATGATGATTGATTAATCCTTCTCCGTGCCTGAAAGCGGAGAGGGGTGCTACATGGCCAGCGCAAAGAGGGGGTTAAGTAGGGCAAAGGGGAATTGAATTGATAGGACTAAAGTAGTTCCCAAGGGACAGGCAAGCAAGGGGGGATATCCCCTCGGGTCCCGTAGCAGCCACCCACTCGTTCATCTAAAGAAACCTCTTTTTTGAGAAGACTGTGGCTCCCAAGGGGAGCCGGATTAGCGTTCTCGTCGAGAGGCCGAGAAAGCTTACTTCTTCTCGGTCTTCTTGGGGAGGAGCACTGCCTGGATGTTGGGCAGGACACCTCCCTGGGCAATGGTCACGCCCGACAGCAGTTTGTTGAGCTCCTCGTCGTTGCGGATAGCGAGTTGGAGGTGACGCGGGATGATACGCGTCTTCTTGTTGTCACGGGCAGCATTGCCAGCGAGCTCGAGCACCTCAGCAGCGAGGTACTCCATCACGGCTGCGAGGTACACCGGTGCGCCGGCACCGACGCGCTCGGCATAGTTGCCCTTCCTCAAAAGACGGTGAATCCTGCCCACAGGGAACTGGAGTCCGGCCCGGCTGGAACGGGACTTTGACTTTCCCTTGACTTTGCCTCCCTTGCCGCGTCCAGACATGTTTGACGGTTGTGGGGCGGTGCTTCTAGTGAAGAATGTTTCGGCTGGAGCTGGAGCTTGCACTTATATAGTCGTGCTGAGCATCCAGGTGAGGCAACAGAGCGGTGGCTCAGCCAATCAGAAGTACAGGTAAGTGTGGCTCTCGCGATCCGGAGTTACCAACCGCATTATATAAGGCGCGAGTGAGTGTTGCCGCACAAACCGACCTGCGAGTTGAAGTCAACCATGCCACCCAAAGCATCCGGAAAGGCCGCCAAGAAGGCTGGCAAGGCCCAGAAGGCCATTGCCAAGGGAGACAAGAAGAAGAAGAGGAGGAGGAAGGAGAGCTACTCCATCTACATCTACAAGGTGCTGAAGCAGGTCCACCCCGACACCGGTGTGTCCTCCAAGGCCATGTCCATCATGAACTCGTTCGTGAACGACATCTTCGAGCGCATCGCCGCTGAGGCCTCCCGCCTCGCCCACTACAACAAGCGGTCCACCATCACCAGCCGGGAGATCCAGACAGCCGTCCGTCTCCTCTTGCCTGGTGAGCTGGCCAAGCACGCTGTGTCAGAGGGCACCAAGGCAGTCACCAAGTACACATCCTCCAAGTAAACCAAGCCGGTTTCTTGACTTGCTTGGTCACCCCCCAACGGCTCCATGGGAGCCACAATTTACTTTGCGGAAGAGAATTAGTGACGCAAATCAACTCCTTTGGCGATTTTTTTTTTTTTTTTTTTTTTTTTTTTTTTTTTTTTTTTTTGCTTCCACGCAATGAAGCCTTGTTGGTGTCCCAAGATGAGACACAAGTCAAGTCAATCATTCAATCGGTCCAATTTTTGTTTTCATCTATCTCGCCAGACAAGACCATGGGCAATTTAGTGAGTAGGGGAGGGGGAGTCTGCTGGTATTAGCTGTAAGTAAGGGTGTTTCGGGACACCCTCATACCCATGAAATGCAAGAGCTAATATGCAACTCTCTAAAAGATAATAAAAGGCAAATAAATTGAAGGCACATCGAACCACCCCCATAAAAAAAAAAAAAAAACTTATGAAGACAATATAACTGGCTAAATGACAGACACTTCCAGACACATTTGTTTGTTCCTGGGAGAAGTACGAGTCGCTCTGTTTTAGTGTTCCGTTTGTGAGTAGTAAAATTGGTGGCAGCGGAAAGAGAAAAGAAAATACATGTATGAATACTCCGTTTTGCTACTCGCATGGTGAGGCGGAGGCCAATCACAAGAGGAGGCGTTAACAAGGAGAAAAAGGAAAGAGTAGGAGCGCGGAGGAGAAGAAGAAGAAGAAGAAGAAAAAAAACGGACTCTTACGAGGTACAGATAGGAGCATGCTTTCGTGAAGCGCTGCGCATAAAGAGGGGAAAGCGGCCCGAGAAGAGCATGGAAGAACACTGTCGAGCGTGTGAGGGATTAACACGGCAGGGAGGTAGGGAGGGAGTGGGAGAAGGACGGGTCTAAAATAAATCTCTCCTTTAACATAGCTTTGGCCCTGAAAAGGGCCTAGATCGCAGCCGTGTGCTCTGTAGATGCACGCTTAGGCACGTTCACCGCGAATGCGGCGGGCGAGCTGGATGTCCTTTGGCATGATGGTGACACGCTTGGCGTGGATAGCGCAAAGGTTGGTGTCCTCGAAGAGGCCGACGAGGTAAGCCTCGGAGGCCTCCTGCAGAGCCATGACGGCAGAGGACTGGAAGCGAAGGTCGGTCTTGAAGTCCTGGGCAATCTCGCGCACCAGACGCTGGAAGGGCAGCTTCCTGATGAGCAGTTCGGTGCTCTTCTGGTAACGGCGGATCTCACGGAGGGCAACAGTTCCCGGCCTGTAACGGTGGGGCTTCTTCACTCCTCCAGTGGCCGGAGCGGACTTACGAGCGGCCTTGGTGGCAAGCTGCTTGCGGGGCGCTTTGCCACCGGTGGACTTCCTGGCGGTCTGCTTCGTACGAGCCATAGCGACGGTTGGATTGGTTGAGTCTGCCCAGGTTCTCCTTATATATCGTGCGCCGTCGGCCTGGGGGGGTCGGTGGGTGGGGTTCACCTGTCCGGGACGGTTGGGGTTACCCCCACGGTTTTAGGGAGTCCGCTGTTGCCAGATTGCACGCACACATACTCTCCGAATTTATTCCAGTTTTTTTTTTTTATTTATTTATTTATTTTTTTCAGTAGCAATCCTCCCACGGCGGCCTCTACAAGGCACTGCTCAGCTTCGGGTGTATGATAGCTATAAAAAGGCATCACAACCCACGAGGAAATGGCATGGCCAACCTTGCCAGAGGACGGTTAGCCCTGGGAAGGACTACATATAAACGCAAAAATTGGGGGCGGGGAACTACACATTCACCGAAGCACTA
>JALJCO010014349.1:27500-41690 GCA_023101725.1 Atherinomorus stipes | reverse complement strand
GTCAGCATCAGAACCTTTAATCCCAGTCAGCATCAGAACCTTTGATCCCAGTCAGCATCAGAACCTTTAATCCCAGTCAGCATCAGAACCTTTAATCCCAGTCAGCATCTTAACCTTTAATGCCAGTCAGCATCTAGAACCTTTAATCCCAGTCAGCATCAGAACCTTTAATCCCAGTCAGCATCAGAACCTTTAATCCCAGTCAGCATCAGAACCTTTAATCCCAGTCAGCATCTAGAACCTTTTAATCCCAGTCAGCATCAGAACCTTTAATCCCAGTCAGCATCAGAACTCATAATCCCAGTCAGCATCAGAACCCATAATCCCAGTCAGCATCTAGAACCTTTAATCCCAGTCAGCATTTAAAACCTTTAATCCCAGTCAGCATCTAGAACCTTTAATCCCAGTCAGCATCAGAACCTATAATCCCAGTCAGCATCTAGAACCTATAATCCCAGTCAGCATCTAGAACCTTTAATCCCAGTCAACATCTAGAACCTTTAATCCCAGTCAGCATTAAAACCTTTAATCCCAGTCAGCATCAGAAACTTTAATCCCAGTCAGCATCTAGAACCTTTGATCCCAGTCACCATCTAGAACCTTTTAATCCCAGTCAGCATCAGAACCTTTAATCCCAGTCAGCATCTTAGAACCTTTAATCCCAGTCAGCATCTAGAACCTTTAATCCCAGTCAGCATCAGAACCTTTAATCCCAGTCAGCATCAGAACCTATAATCCTAGTCAGCATCAGAACCTATAATCCCAGTCAGCATCTAGAACCTTTAATCCCAGTCAGCATTAAAACCTTTAATCCCAGTCAGCATCTAGAACCTATAATCCCAGTCAGCATCTAGAACCTTTAATCCCAGTCAGCATCTAGAACCTTTAATCCCAGTCAGCATCAGAACCTTTAATCCCAGTCAGCATCTAGAACCTTTAATCCCAGTTAGCATCAGAACCTATAACTTCCAGTCAGCATCTAGAACCTTTAATCCCAGTTAGCATCAGAACCTTTAATCCCAGTCAGCATCAGAACCTTTAATCCCAGTCAGCATCTAGAACCTTTAATCCCAGTCAGCATTAAAACCTTTAATCCCAGTCAGCATCTAGAACCTTTGCTCCCAGTCAGCATCAGAACCTATAATCCCAGTCAGCATCAGAACCTTTAATCCCAGTCAGCATCAGAACCTTTAATCCCAGTCAGCATCAGAACCTTTAATCCCAGTCAGCATCTAGAACCTTTAATCCCAGTCAGCATCAGAACCTTTAATCCCAGTCAGCATCAGAACCTTTAATCCCAGTCAGCATCTAGAACCTTTAATCCCAGTCAGCATCAGAACCTTTAATCCCAGTCAGCATCAGAACCTTTAATCCCAGTCAGCATCAGAACCTTTAATCCCAGTCAGCATCAGAACCTTTAATCCCAGTCAGCATCTAGAACCCTTTAATCCCAGTCAGCATCAGAACCTATAATCCCAGTCAGCATCAGAACCTTCAATCCCAGTCAGCATCTAGAACCTTTAATCCCAGTCAGCATTTAAAACCTTTAATCCCAGTCAGCATCTAGAACCTTTAATCCCAGTCAGCATCAGAATCTTTAATCCCAGTCAGCATCAGAACCTTTAATCCCAGTCAGCATCAGAACCTTTAATCCCAGTCAGCATCAGAACCTTTAATCCCAGTCAGCATCAGATCCTTTAATCCCAGTCAAAATTTAAACCTTCAATCCCAGTCAGCATCAGAACCTATAATCCCAGTCAGCATCTAGAACCTTTAATCCCAGTCAGCATCAGAACCTTTAATCCCAGTCAGCATCAGAACCTTTAACTCCCAGTCAGCATCAGAAACCTTTAATCCCAGTCAGGATCTAGAACCTTTAATCCCAGTCAGCATCAGAACCTTTAATCCCAGTCAGCATCTAGAACCTTTAATCCCAGTCAGCATCTAGAACCTTTAATCCCAGTCAGCATCAGAACCTTTAATCCCAGTCAGCATCTAGAACCTTTAATCCCAGTCAGGATCTAGAACCTTTAATCCCAGTCAGCATCAGAACCTTTAATCCCATTCAGCATCAGAACCTTTAATACCAGTCAGCATCTAGAACCTTTAATCCCAGTCAGCATCAGAACCTTTAATCCCAGTCAGCATCTAGAACCTTTAATCCCAGTCAGCATCTGAACCTTTAATCCCCAGTAAGCATCAGAACCTTTAATCCCAGTCAGCATCAGAACCTTTAATCTCAGTCATCATCTAGAACCACTAATCTCAGTCAGCATCAGAACCTTTAACCTCAGTCATCATCAGAACCTTTAATCCCAGTCAGCATCAGAACCTTTAATCCCAGTCATCATCTAGAACCTTTAATCCCAGTCAGCATCTAGAACCCATAATCCCCAGTCAGCATCTAGAACCTTTAATCCCAGTCAGCAACTAGAACCTATAATCCCAGTCAGCATCTACAACCTTTAATCCCAGTCAGCATCTAGAACCTTTAATCCCAGTCAGCATCAGAACCTTTAATCCCAGTCAGCATCTAGAGCCTTTAATCCCAGTCAGCATCAGAACCTTTAATCCCAGTCAGCATCAGAACCTTTAATCCCAGTCAGCATCAGAACCTTTAATCCCAGTCATCATCTAGAACCTTTAATCCCAGTCAGCATCTAGAACCTTTAATCCCAGTCAGCATCAGAACCTTCAATCCCAGTCAGCATCCATAACCTTTAATCCCAGTCAGCATCACAACCTTTAATCCCAGTCATCATCTAGAACTTTTAATCCCAGTCAGCATCAGAACCTTTAATCCCAGTCAGCATCAGAACCTTTAATCCCAGTCAGCATCTAGAACCTTTATTCCCAGTCAGCATCAGAACCTTTAATCCCAGTCAGCATCTAGAACCTTTAATCCCAGTCAGCATCAGAACCTTTAATCCCAGTCAGCATCAGAACCTTTAATCCCAGTCAGCATCTAGAACCTTTAATCCCAGTTAGCATCAGAACCTTTAATCCCAGTCAGAATCTAGAACCTTTAATCCCAGTTAGCATCAGAACCTTTAATCCCAGTCAGCATCAGAACCTTTAATCCCAGTCAGCATCAGAACCTTTAATCCCAGTTAGCATCAGAACCTTTAATCCCAGTCAGCATCTAGAACCTTTAATCCCAGTTAGCATCAGAACCTTTAATCTCAGTCAGCATCTAGAACCTTTAATCCCAGTCAGCATCTAGAACCTTAAATCCCAGTCACATCAGAACCTTTAATCCCAGTCAGCATCTAGAACCTTTAATCCCAGTCAGTATCAGAACCTTTAATCCCAGTCAGCATCTAGAACCTTTAATCCCAGTCACATCAGAACCTTTAATCCCAGTCACCATCTAGAACCTTTAATCCCAGTTAGCATCAGAACCTTTAATCCCACCCAGCATCTAGAACCTTTAATCCCAGTCAGTATCAGAACTTTTAATCCCAGTCAGCATCTAGAACCTATAATCCCAGTCAGCATCAGAACCTTTAATCCCAGTCAGCATCTAGAACCTTTAATCCCAGTCAGCATCAGAACCTTTAATCCCAGTTAGCATCAGAACCTTTAATCCCAGTCAGCATCAGAACCTTTAATCCCAGTCAGCATCAGAACCTTTAATCCCAGTCAGCATCAAGAACCTTTAATCCCAGTTAGCATCAGAACCTTTAATCCTAGTCAGCATCTAGAACCTTTATCCCATCCCAGCTTAGTCATCAGAACCTTTAATCCCAGTCAGCATCAGAACCTTTAATCCCAGTCAGCATCTAGAACCTTTAATCCCAGTCAGCATCAGAACCTTTAATCCCAGTCAGCATCTAGAACCTTTAATCCCAGTCAGCATCTAGAACCTTTAATCCCAGTCAGCATCAGAACCTTAATCCCAGTCAGCATCTAGAACCTTTAATCCCAGTCAGCATCAGAACCTTAGATCCCAGTCATCATCTAGAACCTTTAATCCCAGTCAGCATCAGAACCTTTAATCCCAGTCAGCATCAGAACCTTTAATCCCAGTCAGCATCTAGAACCTTTAATCCCAGTCAGCATCAGAACCTTTAATCCCAGTCAGCATCTAGAACCTTTAATCCCAGTCAGCATCTAGAACCTTTAATCCCAGTCAGCATCTAGAACCTTTAATCCCAGTCAGCATCAGAACCTTTAATCCCAGTCAGCATCAGAACCTTTAATCCCAGTCAGCATCTAGAACCTTTAATCCCAGTCAGCATCAGAACCTTTAATCCCAGTCAGCATCTAGAACCTTTAATCCCAGTCAGCATCAGAACCTTTAATCCCAGTCAGCATCCAGAACCTTTGATCCCAGTCAGCATCTAGAACCTTTAATCCCAGTCAGCATCAGAACCTTTAATCCCAGTCAGCATCAGAACCTTTAATCCCAGTCAGCATCAGAACCTTTAATTCCAGTCAGCATCTAGAACCTTTAATCCCAGTCAGCATCTAGAACCTTTAATCCCAGTCAGCATCAGAACCTTTAATCCCAGTCAGCATCTAGAACCTTTAATCCCAGTCAGCATCAGAACCTTTAATCCCAGTCAGCATCAGAACCTTTAATCCCAGTCAACATCAGAACCTTTAATCCCAGTCATCATCAGAACCTTTAATCCCAGTCAGCATCAGAACCTTTAATCCCAGTCAGCATCTAGAACCTTTAATCCCAGTCAGCATCTAGAACCTTTAATCCCAGTCAGCATCAGAACCTTTAATCCCAGTCAGCATCAGAACCTTTAATCCCAGTCAGCATCAGAACCTTTAATCCCAGTCAGCATCAGAACCTTTAATCCCAGTCAGCATCAGAACCTTTTAATCCCAGTCAACATCATAACCTTTAATCCCAGTCATCATCAGAACCTTTAATCTCAGTCAGCATCTAGAACCTCAGATCCCAGTCAGCATCAGAACCTTTAATCCCAGTCAGCATCAGAACCTTTAATCCCAGTCAGCATCTAGAACCTTTGATCCCAGTCAGCATCAGAACCTTTAATCCCAGTCAGCATCAGAACCTTTAATCCCAGTCAGCATCTAGAACCTTTAATCCCAGTCATCATCAGAACCTTTAATCCCAGTCAGCATCTAGAACCTTTAATCCCAGTCAGCATCAGAACCTTTAATCCCAGTCAGCATCTAGAACCTTTAATCCCAGTCAGCATCTAGAACCTTTAATCCCAGTCAGCATCAGAACCTTTAATCCCAGTCAGCATCAGAACCTTTAATCTCATTCAGCATCAGAACCTTTAATCCCAGTCAGCATCTAGAACCTTTAATCCCAGTCAGCATCAGAACCTTTAGACCCAGTCAGCCTTTAGAACATCAAATCCCAGTCAGCATCAGAGCCTTTAATCCCAGTCAGCATCTAGAACCTTTAATCCCAGTCAGCATCAGAGCCTTTAATCCCAGTCAGCATCTAGAACCTTTAATCCCAGTCAGCATCAGACCTTTAATCCCAGTCAGCATCAGAACCTAGGTGATGTATTTAAAGAATCTGTCTTGTTTCCATCTCTCTGTACCAGGAACCCAGTAAGGAATGTGCGCCGTACGCACACCAGAGCGGCAAGCCCGTAGCTCCGTATGGAGCAATCGCCAACAGCATGTTTAGCAGTGAGCGCCGTTTTTTACTAACAATTATGATTGTGATAAATAAAAGTATCTTGAAGATGGGACCGTAGTCGCTCATCACCCCTCTGCCTCTGCTGCAGACACACTGAACTCGTCCTACAAGGCCAAACAGGAGCCAGGGTCCGATCCTCTCGGCATCGCGGGCTTCGCTTAGTGGACGGACAAGCATGTGAAGTTCAGGAACCCTGGAGGGAATAACCCAAACCTCACGGCTGTTTTCCAAGGTACGGTGCATTGTGACATTACATTTCTAATAAAAAACAAATCTTAGATTCATTTAAAATTTTTATATATTTGATAAAATTCTAAATATGTATTATGTTTTGTTTAGATACAAAACCTTTCAAAGATATAGATATAACCCTAGATACTTTAGTTATTTACAATTTTATACAAAAGCTGAATAAATATGTAAACAATAAGACAAATAAGATAAACTACAATTAAGTATTTTATTATTTTATAACAATAAATAATGAGTAAACTATCAAAATAAATCCACAAAAGGAAATTAATAGAAATCCCACCTTTGACGCCAATAAATCACCAATAAATAAAGGTGTTGTTGATGACTGCTAGTGTTTTCTTGCTTGCCAGGAACGAGCAAGCCGGTGAACTGGCGCCGGCCGGTCTACGAGCTGGACGCCGACCCGGAGAACAACGGCTTCATTAACGAAGACTTCATTGTCTGGATGAGAACCGCCGCCTTGCCCACCTTCCGCAAACTCTACCGCATCATCCAGAAGAGGAACAGCATGGTGCCGACCCTCCCCAGAGGGAACTACACCCTGGACGTGGTTTACAGTATCCTTCACGCTGCTGAGACGTTGTCCCGCGCTCCGGGAGCCGGACGGAGGAGTTGACAGAAAAACCACCGCATCTAGAACGGGGCATGACAAAGCACCCATACACTGAAATATCGCAATATGCCAATATCATACTGCGTTTTTTAATATTGATATCGAGCCATTTTACTAACAAAGTCTTGCGAGATTTCATCGTTCTTTTATGAAATCTTGTGAGATTTTGTTCTATCAGCGCTGGTCCAGCATGGAGAACGTCTCTTTCTTTTCACTGAGATCTACAATGCATATGTAGGTTTAGTTAAACTTTACGTGTTAGAGATTAGAATGACTGAAATTTCTCATATGCACTAATATGCATTTTCATATACTTATTAGCTACTTTGTGTACAATTTGTATTTCTACAATTCCAGCTCAGCTGTGGTAATGGTTAGAGATGTCCCGATCAGGGGTTTTTTGCCCCGATTCCGAAGTACGAGTCATTTGATTTTGAGGATCGGCCGATACCGAGTCCCGATCCGATACTTCTATAATAAAATGAAAATTTAAGAGAAAAAGACAGTTTCCCCTACAGCAGTGGTCTGTAGGGGAAACACTGCTGCCTAATCTGATTCTGAATCCTATCAGCTCGAAGGTGCAATTAGGGAATCAGGAGGTGCCATATTTGTTGTATTTTTTCGTTTTATTTATTCTTATTTTACTTTATTATGACACCTCCTCTGATCAATTACATTCTTCCAGCCATATTCTAAAAAAGAAAACATATTTAGCATACATTTCTATACCAAACTAACGTCAAATTAATGAGTAAGTAATCATTTATGCAGCTGGTTATTTCTCCATTTCTCTGAAGCTTGGAAACACATGATTATTTTTGGACAGCAAAACAGCACACTAGATTTCAAATAAACTCTGAAAACAACAGATAGGCCTAATGTAATGTAATGTGCGCTTCGGTTTTACTCCGTTCATTAATGGCAAACAGAGTTTAAGCAGCTTTCTTTTCTTTTTTCTGTCACTTCTCCGCGGGTCACGTCAACCAGCAGCCCCGTCAAACCCGCAGCGCTGCACGCGCTGCACAACTAACGTTAAACCAGCACATTGTCGCGTTGCTTCGCTAAATATGAACCACGTGTTACACGTTATGTTGACTTATTGTTGTTTGCTTTGATTAATGGATCAAACTTTTTAAAAGCGGCTCATCAGTTCAGCTGCAGCCGCCTTCCCTGTAGTTATGTCTGAGTGAACAGGCTGCTGCCTGCTGGTGCGTTACATTTAAACTCCTGCACCGCCCGGTGATGCTGTAAACAGCACTGAGCTGCGTGCAGGACGGGGACGATTCACATGGGGCAGAATCAAACCAACCGCTGGTCATAAAACCCAAACTGAGGGGAAACCACGCAGAGGGAAAAGAGGAGCAGCCCGCTGCTGCCGTATCAGTAAAGGAAACATTTAACCGATCCCTGATCGGAAGTAACAACCGACGATTCCGATCGAGTCTGAAATCCCATGATCGGGCCCCCGATCCCCGATCACGTGATCGGATCGGGACATCTCTAGTAATGGTGTTTTCCAAAAACACTTTATTTTTATTTTATTGTCACATCTATTCGGTTGGGTTTTCTAGGGGTGCAACAATACATGTATTAGTATCGAACCGTTCAATACATTTCATTATGAAATCTCGTGAGAATTCTCAAAGGATTTCATGAAGCTTTAACATGCTGATATCATATTGACATTTAAAAACACTGTATTGATCATTTTTATGAGTGAAATCTCGCAATATTTCATCGTTCTGTTAAGAAATGTTGCGAGAATTCTGAAATATCATGAGATTTAGTAACTGAAAGATGAAATCTCAAGAAATTTTTTGTAAGTAAAATAGATCGTAACGCATTTTAAGTATCGATTTGATATTGGCATATCAAAATATCACGATATATCAGTGTATCGATATCTTTCCCACCCCTTTTTTTTCCAAAGTGTTGAAAACAGAAACAAAACTACTATTGGCAATGACTGCTTATCTATTAAGCTTTAATATCGGTATTGATATCGATATTCGTGGAACCAGTTTTCAAAAACGTCATATCGGATATCGGCCAAAATTTATATACTCATATACTACTTTGTGTACAATTTGTGTGCATTTCCCCTCTTCAAGCTCAGCTGTGGTAATGTTTTATAAAGCACTTTATTTTATTGTCACATCTATTCGGTTGAGTTTTCTAGGGGTGCAACAATACATGTATTCATATCGAACCATTCAATACAGGTGTATGTCTGGAAAACCAAACCGTGAATGCATCAAATATATATTGAATATATATATACAGTATGTATGTGCGTATGTATGTATGTGTATATGGATCAGCGCGAGCCTACATACGCCCCGCAATTCACGTGACCACAGAGCGCTGGTCCCGAGTGAAAACATGCTTCGTATTTGAACGGCGTCTGATGGACTATGAGCCTCAAAAAACTGTTTTTGCACCTTTTTAATTTTTTTCTCCACCGGTCTGTCTTTGAAATATTATAGAAATGACGTCCAGTTATACTGAAAGTCTCACTGCTGACGCTAGAAGAAGATACGAAGCTAAACTAGTATCTGTTGGACTAAGTGATGCATCTTCTGCTGCTACAGCCTGGTTAAGACGAACCAACGCATACACATAGCCTGATGATCAGTTTCCTGATCTCATGATGTATTTGGTTTCATCAGGTAAGCCCCGTGTTCAAGCCATTTTTATTTTTATAGAATATAAATTTCCCCGGATTTTTAAGAAATGGTGGTATTTCTTTGATGTACTTCTCAGGAGTTTACTCTCATTGATAAAGCTATAAATTACCGGCAGTCTTATCACTATGCCATTGGTTATGACTGTGCATGTTTATAACGCTGCAAATACTTATTTCTGCCGCTTTTTATGCTTTTATTCTTATGTGGGAACATTGATGGCAGTAATCTGGATGAACGTAATCGTTAACAGTCCTGAGGAGACGGAACAGCGGGCGGCGCTGTGATTCTGTACATCCACTGATTTAATGGTGTTTTCTATCATCTGTGCAAAAACAACTACAGGGTTTAAATAGTGAGACCAGATTATGCTTTTTTTATCAGTCACAAAGTGATCCGAACATATTGTTTGGTGTTTCCATAGTTTCCAGCGTGAACTGTCAGCATTTATGGGCTTGATAGCAGCTAGCCACTTAGCATGTTGTTCGGGACTTTTTCTGTTGTTTTGGGAACTGGAACAAACATATTCTCTTGTCCGTGTGATAGATATGTTTATGGCAGCCAGACACAGCGGGACTTCTCGGTATTTCCAAAGTAGAATAAACGAAGATTGACGAGTAATGAAGCAGCTAATTCAGTGGCTCCCCTATGCAACGAAGCCATGTTTTCACCTGTTACCTAACCGGGATGTGACGAATTTGGCGAAAATTCCCGGATGCTCGCGGTGATCCACATATTTTGTGTGTGTGTGTGTGTGTGTGTGTATGCATCAAATATATATTGAGAAACATATATTTACTGTATATGTGTGTGTGTTTGTAACATACATACATATATATATATATATATATATATATATATATATACATATACATATATATATATATATATATATATATATATATATATTAGGGCTGTCAAAAAATTAATCCTAAATGAATCCTATTTTCAAACAAGAGATGTCCTTTTTAATTACTACTACCATATGCAGAAAATACATTATTATTTGTTGTACAGCTTAAAGGCTAAAACCAAGCTACACATCAGGGAGTCGTCCAGGACTCAGAGCTGAATTTCAGCTTCACATTAGGACAGTTGTGAAGTCAGCGTGTGAGGACGATCAGCAACATTCTGGACTAAACTACAGCTGTCTGAAGGACTATAGGGAGACATGTAAGGACAGGGTTTCAGTAGTTTAGTCTACTGAAGATAAATGCAGAATTCCTGGTGAGACACCTTTAACCCTAAATGTGTTCTGGAAGTGAAAAAAGCAATGTGATTAATCAGGATTCATTTTTGACAGCCCTAATATATATCTATATCTATATCTATATCTATATATATATATATATATATATATATATGTATGTAGAGAGAGAGAGAGAGAGAGAGAGAGAGTTTTGAGTTTTAAAAGGACCTTTATTGAACCAGCCACAAAACTACATCAGTAAAAAGACGAAGAAAAACAAAACAAAAACAAACAACTAAACAGAAATAAACAGAAAATAAATAAACCATAAAACAAGTCAGGAAGCGGCAGCTCCACTATACAGTCGCTGACGAACCACAGACACCAGAAACATCTGCATTCAAAAATGCAACACCAAGGAGTTCATTACAACTGAACACAACACCCCATATGCACCCCCCAGATGTCCACAAATGTTTCAGTCTTCTCAGTCAGTTTATAAAACTCAAACTCCAACCTGAGCCGAGCTGCCAGCATCCCAGTGAGCATCATCACCCCGTCCTCCGTCCCCCCCCCTCACACGCTTCTTCCTGGTCTTCCAGATAGCAGCTTCACCTGTCCTGAGATCAGGTCGATCAGTGTGTGGACCTTTCACCTTTTGACAGTGTAGCGTGGACCATAAATAAACAACCAAAAAGAAAAAAAGCTTCTCCTAACGCCTGAAACCAGGCCCCCACCAAGGAGAAAAGCCCCCCCTGGCCTACTACACCGCATGAACAGATGGTGGACCGTCTCAGGTTGTGAACAGAACGGACAGCCCTCCCCGTGTCGGGACTGAGGTGTGAGAGATACCTGTTGGTAGCTATGGCCCCATGTACCCCCTCCACTGGAGGTCCCCTGTTCTCAGAGAGAGAGAGAGATACACTACTCACAAAAAGTTAGGGATCTTTGTTTTTCCGACATGATGTCAGAATGAACCTAAAATCCACTTCGACCTGTCCCGTGAACTAGATTAGACTTTCTCTAAACTTTTGAATGCACACATGTACATAGTCAATGGGTAAATATGAACACTTTATATTTTCCTGACATTATAACTTCAGAAATTTGAATATCCCTAACTTTTTGTGAGTAGTGTATAGAACCCCCCCCCGAGAGAAAACGTATCGAATATCAAACAATACAGAATTTTCCATTTATTTGATCAACTTGTGTTCTGAGGATGAACCCGGTGGATCTGCGTTGGGTTCCACTCAGATCTGGTGTTTTGGAACTACTTTGGTATTCACGTTTTGACCCTGATGGTAAGCTGTAGTGAACAGAAGCTCAGTGGGCTAAAAAAAAGGCATGAAAATGTGTTGTTTGTATTGAAAAAGTATTGAACCGTAGCACTTTTGTATGGAACTGAACCGAACTGTGTATTTTTGTACGGGTTTTCCAAACTTGAGACATATTTATATTCAGGATGATTATAAACATTTTCAGTAGATCAGGCAAAGTAACTGGATGCATGACATTGGAATTTTGGCCAATATCAAATATGCTGATATTTTCAAACTCATGTGGCCGATAACTGATATCAATACTGATATTTAAGCTGAAAAACATAAGCAGTCATTGCAAAAAGCAGTTTTGGTTTCCGACACTTTGAAAAACCAGGTGAAGTGACATCTCAATCGTGAAATATTGCGATATTTTAATGTGCCGATGTCAAATTGATACTTAAAAACGCAGCATCGATCCATTCCCCACTCCCAGAGGCTGTGTCCGAATGTCCTCCCTCCTCCCTAACCCCTCATTCACTACATAGGGCTGCACTATCTAGTGCCCTCATTCTGCCTGTACTTCGAGACACGAAGCTGACTACTTTCCTCCACAAATCACGTGATTTCCAGGTGAAAAATCACCGTGGCAACCACGGCGACATCGGCGACTCGTGAAAATATTTAATTCTAAATCAAATCTGTAATTTTAAAAAAGGATGCACCGATTGTGAAAGTCTGGGCCGATACCGATACCGATGTTTAACATAACAACTTGGCCGATGGCCGATGTTTTCTATTTATATTTATTACTTAAATAAAATAAAATTAAAATTAAAATATTGCCACACGACCGCCGCCGTCTTCGTTTCTCTACTGAGGAAAGTGCGTGGATGCCTTCTACCAGTATCTTCCCCCATCTGCCCAAAAAAGACTGTTTCTTAAGACTGTTTTCTTAAGAACAGTATTGACATATGTAAAATCATTATATATATATATATATATATATATATATATATATATATATATAGGCTATATAGTTAACAATCCCAATCCCTTTATCCCCCCATTTAAATGAAGGTATTTTATTTATTTATATTGTGTTTAATCTCTTTTCTGTCGTTTTCTCTCCTTTTTTTTCTGCCACTCGATGTGTTCACACCTCACGCCATTCAGCTCTCCTGACCGCAATGCATTGTGGTCTATATTGTCCCGCCTAGGGACCATCGAAGCTCACTAGTTTTCAAGATGCATTGTGGTAACTTTGAGTGTACTACTTTTTTCTTTCTGGACATTCGGACACCCCTACAGATGGCGTGACCCTTTTATAGGGCCCTATGTAGGGAGGAGGGTGTACATTCGGATACAGCCAGAATCTTGCGAGATGTGATCGTTCTGTTACAAAATCTCACGATATTTTGTGAATTCCTGTGAGATTTTGTAACAGAACGATGGACGATGTCTGATACTCAGTTTTAAGGCCGATATAGGCCGATGCCGATAGAGGGCTGATTATATCGTCCATCTTGGATCTGGAGAAACTGGATTGACTGATTTTGTTGTTTCAGTCATCAGATGTTCAAAAATATCGATATATTGCAGTATATGGTGGTGTCACGATATCGCCATGTTGCACGGTATGGTGAAGTCTTGCCGGTATCCACCCCTGATCCAGAAGCCGGAAAGGATCTGAGCCACATCTGAGGAAAACCTCGTTCACGTCCAGTCTGCTCACTTATCCAGAATGAACTCCAACGTTTTCCATCTTTAACCGGGAATCCCAGATTATCCGGTGCGGAGCTTCGAGGGCAGGAAGCGGATGATCCTGAGCACCATCTCCTGGATGGGGGGTAAGAACCCATTCCTGGGCATCGCCTACATCACCGTGGGCTCCGTCTGCTTCTTCCTGGGCGTGGTCCTGCTGGTCATCCACCACAAATACGGCAACCGCAACAACAGCGCCGACATCGGCAACTGAGGGCGGCGGGGGCCGGGTCTCCTCCACGGGGGCCAGATCACTTTCTCTGCAGCAGTCATGTGACGTCTGAGGATTGATGCAAAGGAGGGGGGGGGCTTGAATGTCCTGATCAGGGCTGCTTATTTGCCAAAATGAGCGAACAAACAGAGAGGGAGGGGTGGGAAAAAATATTCATACATTGAAATATCGCAATATTTTCATGTGCCGATCGTGGTCTCTGTGATGTCTCCGTCGTCCAACCTGCTCGTCTTCTGCCTGGTCTCCTTCCTGGTCTCCTTCCTGGTCTCCTTCCCGGTCTCCTTTCTTGTCTCCTTCCTGGTCTCCTTCCTGGTCTCCTTTCTTGTCTCCTTCCTGGTCTCCTTCCTCATCTCCTTCCTGGTCTCCTTCCTCATCTCCTTCCTGGTCTCCTTCCTCATCTCCTTCCTGGTTTTCCCTCCTCATCTCCTTCCTGGTCTCCTTTCTTGTCTCCTTCCTGGTCTCCTTCCTTGTCTCCTTCCTGGTCTCCTTTCTGGTCTCCTTCCTGGTCTCCCTCCTCATCTCCTTCCTCGTCTCCTTCCTCATCTCCCTCCTG
>JALJCO010014349.1:0-22500 GCA_023101725.1 Atherinomorus stipes | reverse complement strand
CGTAAACCCAGAAAAGGCAGTTAGCGTATCACCACAGATGTTGGGAAGGTGTTTTTTCTAAATGAACTGTCAGTTGTTTGCCTGGCACGTTTACGAGGTGGAATTTAACGGTTTCTCCCCAGTTCAGATGTCTTTTCCTAACCGCTGTTGTAAACCTGCGGGGAGGAAATGATCAGATTAATAGTGATATGACTTTATTCATGAAGTCCTTCCAACAACCTGCAGGTGACAAAACAGTCGGTTACGTACATAATTTGGTGCGTTTTCGAGGGGCTTGTTGGTTTTTCACTCTGCAGAAGACGGAGCGATACCAGCGGAAACCGCGGGGTCAGTGTTGAGCTGATATGCAGGAAAAAACCAGAGAAGAAGAACAGGAACCGGACAAAAACAAAGCTGCAGATGCTAAACAGCCCAATAAAAGCAGCTGAGAAAGAAGACGCCAAACAAACAACATCTGCAGACATGGGTGGAGCTTTAGAGGAGAGACTGTGTGAGTGTGTCCGCAAATACACTCACATGTACGTTACTGACACTAAGCGGTGTAGATTCACATCAAAACAGGGAAATTAACTCTGAACTCGGCACCTAGTGGACAAACTGATATATGAACCATGGAAACGCAGAAGACGCATGGAAGTATGAAAACGGCGACGCAGGGCAACACATGAAACGGACGTCGCCAAATAAGACGGATCACCTCATATAAGCAATAGGCTATATGCACGGTTCCACTACTTCCTGAATTTCAGACAGCACCTTTGCTTTCCGTCTTTCATTATTGGACAAACTGATTAACCCAGGTGTGTTTGGCCAGTTATTGAGATCAGACACACCTGCATTAATCAGTTTATCCAATAATGAAAGACAGGAAGCAAAGGTGCTGTCTGAAATTCAGGAAGGAGTGAACTGTGCATATCGCCCATTTAAAGCCACTCCGGTCGGTGCTCCGACGTTCTGACATCACACCTGGTTCAGCATTAAAGATTTAAATCAAAGTATTCATGGAGAAACTGAATAAATGAGACATTTATCTTTAGATTTTCCCAGTTTCAGTTCAGATGAAAGATGAATTTCTGCCCCGGTTCTTTTCTGTGTGACGATAAACGGATCGTTTCTATTGGTCGATGTTTCCCTGTAATGGAGCAGCTGCACGATGACCACGAGGACACCCTGCTGCTTTTGTCTGGGTGTGATGGAGGAATAAAAGATGAGGATGTTCATGTCTGCTGGCTGTTTCCTTCCTCTGTCTGCAGGAGGACAACGGGATGCCGGTGCACCTAAAAGGAGGCGGCGCCGACGCTCTGCTGTACAGAACCACCATGGCCCTCACCGTCCTCGGTGAGACCGTCTCTGCTTGATCAGACCTCTGACCCCCTTCTCCTGCTTCCTGTTTACTGATGATCGCATGACTTCTGAGATAACAGCCATTTTAATTTCAGAGCCACACGTGACAACTTGTTGATTGGAAACGAGAACTGGTTTCTTTTCCCAGTTAAATGCTCCTCATGTTCACATACATGAATTATTCTGATTCATCAAATTCCGTCCATCCTAGACCAGTCCCGTCCGTCCATCCTAGACCAGTCCCATCCATCCATCGTAGACCAGTCCCGTCCATCCATCCTAGACCAGTCCCATCCATCCATCCTAGACCAGTCCCATCTGTCCATCCTAGACCAGTCCCATCCGTCCATCCTAGACCAGTCCCATCCGTCCATCCTAAACCAGTCCCATCCGTCCATCCTAGACCAGTCCCGTCCATCCATCCTAGACCAGTCCCATCCATCCATCCTAGACCAGTCCCGTCTGTCCATCCTAGACCAGTCCCGTCTGTCCATCCTAGACCAGTCCCGTCCGTCCATCCTAGACCAGTCCCGTCCGTCCGTCCATCCTAGATCAGTCCCGTCCGTCCATCCTAGACCAGTCCCGTCCGTCCATCCTAGATCAGTCCCGTCCTTCCATCCTAAACCAGTCCCATCCTTCCATCCTAGACCAGTCCCTTCCTTCCATCCTAGACCAGTCCCATCTGTCCATCCTAACCAGCCAGTCCCATCCATCCATCCTAGACCAGTCCCATCCTTCCATCCTAGACCAGTCCCATCCTTCCATCCTAGACCAGTCCCATCCTTCCATCCTAGACCAGTCCCATCCTTCCATCCTAGACCAGTCCCATCCGTCCATCCTAGACCAGTCCCATCCTTCCATCCTAGACCAGTCCCATCCGTCCATCCTAGACCAGTCCCGTCCATCCATCCTAGACCAGTCCCATCCATCCATCCTAGACCAGTCCCGTCTGTCCATCCTAGACCAGTCCCGTCTGTCCATCCTAGACCAGTCCCGTCCGTCCATCCTAGACCAGTCCCGTCCGTCCGTCCATCCTAGACCAGTCCCGTCCGTCCATCCTAGACCAGTCCCGTCCGTCCATCCTAGATCAGTCCCGTCCTTCCATCCTAGACCAGTCCCATCCTTCCATCCTAGACCAGTCCCTTCCTTCCATCCTAGACCAGTCCCATCTGTCCATCCTAGACCAGTCCCATCCATCCATCCTAGACCAGTCCCATCCTTCCATCCTAGACCAGTCCCATCCTTCCATCCTAGACCAGTCCCATCCTTCCATCCTAGACCAGTCCCATCCTTCCATCCTAGACCAGTCCCATCCTTCCATCCTAGACCAGTCCCGTCCGTCCGTCCATTCTAGACCAGTCCCGTCCGTCCATCCTAGATCAGTCCCGTCCGTCCTTCCATCCTAGATCAGTCCCGTCCTTCCATCCTAGACCAGTTCCTTCCTTCCATCCTAGACCAGACCCATCCATCCATCCTAGACCAGTCCCATCCTTCCATCCTAGACCAGTCCCATCTGTCCATCCTAGACCAGTCCCATCTGTCCATCCTAGACCAGTCCTGTCCGTCCATCCTAGACCAGTCCTGTCCGTCCATCCTAGACCAGTCCCGTCCGTCCATCCTAGACCAGTCCCGTCCGTCCATCCTAGACCAGTCCCGTCCGTCCATCCTAGACTAGTCCCGTCCGTCCATCCTAGACCAGTCCCATGCATCCATCCTAGACCAGATCCCTCTGTCCATTCTAGACCAGTCTCATCAGTCCATTCTAGACCAGTCCCATCCATCCTAGACCAGTCCCGTCCGTCCGTTCATCCTAGATCAGTCCCGTCCGTCCGTCCATCCTAGACCAGTCCCATCCGTCCATCCTAGACCAGTGCCATCTGTCCATCCTAGACCAGTCCCATCTGTCCATCCTAGACCAGTCCCATCTGTCCATCCTAGACCAGTCCCATCCGTCCATCCTAGACCAGTCCCATCTGTCCATCCTAGACCAGAACCATCCATCCATCCTAGACCAGTCCCATCCTTCCATCCTAGACCAGATCCCTCTGTCCATTCTAGACCAGTCTCATCAGTCCATTCTAGACCAGTCCCATCTGTCCATCCTAGACCAGTCCCATCTGTCCATCCTAGACCAGTCCCCTCTGTCCATCCTAGACCAGTCCCATCTGTCCATCCTAGACCAGTCCCATCCGTCCATCCTAGACCAGTCCCATCCGTCCATCCTAGACCAGTCCCATCCGTCCATCCTAGACCAGTCCCATCCGTCCATCCTAGACCAGTCCCATCCATCCATCCTAGACCAGTCCCATCCATCCATCCTAGACCAGTCCCATCCTTCCATCCTAGACCAGATCCCTCTGTCCATTCTAGACCAGTCTCATCAGTCCATTCTAGACCAGTCCGATCCATCCTAGACCAGTCCGATCCATCCTAGACCAGTCCCATCAGTCCATGCTAGACCAGACCCATCTGTCCATCCTAGACCAGTCCCCTCTGTCCATCCTAGACCAGTCCCATCCATCCTAGACCAGTCCCCTCTGTCCATCCTAGACCAGTCCCATCCATCCTAGACCAGTCCCCTCTGTCCATCCTAGACCAGTCCTGTCCGTCCATCCTAGACCAGTCCCGTCCGTCCATCCTAGACCAGTCCCGTTCGTCCATCCTAGACCAGACCCGTCCATCCATCCTAGACCAGTCCCATCCTTCCATCCTAGACCAGTCCCATCTGTCCATCCTAGACCAGTCCCATCCTTCCATCCTAGACCAGTCCCGTCCGTCCGTCCATCCTAGACCAGTCCCGTCCGTCCATCCTAGATCAGTCCCGTCCTTCCATCCTAGATCAGTCCCGTCCTTCCATCCTAGACCAGTCCCTTCCTTCCATCCTAGACCAGACCCATCCATCCATCCTAGACCAGTCCCATCCTTCCATCCTAGACCAGTCCCATCTGTCCATCCTAGACCAGTCCCGTCCTTCCATCCTAGACCAGTCCCGTCCGTCCATCCTAGACCAGTCCCGTCCGTCCATCCTAGACCAGTCCCGTCCGTCCATCCTAGACCAGTCCCGTCCGTCCATCCTAGACCAGTCCCGTCCGTCCATCCTAGACCAGTCCCGTCCGTCCATCCTAGACCAGTCCCATGCATCCATCCTAGACCAGATCCCTCTGTCCATTCTAGACCAGTCTCATCAGTCCATTCTAGACCAGTCCCATCCATCCTAGACCAGTCCCGTCCGTCCGTCCATCCTAGATCAGTCCCGTCCGTCCGTCCATCCTAGACCAGTCCCATCCTTCCATCCTAGACCAGTGCCATCTGTCCATCCTAGACCAGTCCCATCCGTCCATCCTAGACCAGTCCCATCTGTCCATCCTAGACCAGAACCATCCATCCATCCTAGACCAGTCCCATCCTTCCATCCTAGACCAGATCCCTCTGTCCATTCTAGACCAGTCTCATCAGTCCATTCTAGACCAGTCTCATCAGTCCATTCTAGACCAGTCCCATCTGTCCATCCTAGACCAGTCCCATCTGTCCATCCTAGACCAGTCCCATCTGTCCATCCTAGACCAGTCCCATCTGTCCATCCTAGACCAGTCCCATCTGTCCATCCTAGACCAGTCCCATCTGTCCATCCTAGACCAGTCCCATCCGTCCATCCTAGACCAGTCCCATCCGTCCATCCTAGACCAGTCCCAACCATCCATCCTAGACCAGTCCCATCCATCCATCCTAGACCAGTCCCATCCTTCCATCCTAGACCAGATCCCTCTGTCCATTCTAGACCAGTCTCATCAGTCCATTCTAGACCAGTCCGATCCATCCTAGACCAGTCCGATCCATCCTAGACCAGTCCCATCAGTCCATGCTAGACCAGACCCATCTGTCCATCCTAGACCAGTCCCCTCTGTCCATCCTAGACCAGTCCCATCCATCCCTAGACCAGTCCCCTCTGTCCATCCTAGACCAGTCCTGTCCGTCCATCCTAGACCAGTCCCATCCATCCTAGACCAGTCCCCTCTGTCCATCCTATACCAGTCGTATCCGGGGTATTCTCCAATGGACTAAAAAGAAAACCATTACCTTGGTTATGGCGTGATGACATCATGTGTTACGGCGTGATGACATCATGGTCCAAGTTATTTAGTGTTAACGAGGCGTCCTCAGACCTCCCAGAAGTCTGTAGGAAATCACATATCACATATAGATCATATCACATAGACACTTCAGGACACTCCCAGCTTCCTGATTGGCTGTTATTCCCCTCCCGTGTTTCCTACATTGTCTCTAACTAAACCTAAACTCAGACTTCAGTCTCCTGATTGTGTCATCACTGCCGCGCTGTTATTCTGTCCTAGTCTGGAGTACAACCAGGAGTTTGCTCATTTATCCGGTTTCTGTGAAAGCTGCCAGGTTTTCTGATGTTTCTTCCTCTGATGTGGAAGAAACCTTCAGAAACAGAATCTGTTGCTTTCCTGCGTCTGACCAGCTGTCAACTCGTCCCTGCAGGAGCCGGATACGTGGTGTACGAGCTGGTGAAGGCGGCGTACCCGCAGAAGAAGGACTGAGTCCTGGTTCCCGGTCCGGCCCGTCCCTCCTCGCTGTATAAACAGATGATATTCCTCCGTCTGCGTGTTTCCCGTCATGTTGTTTTGTTTTCACCAGATGATAAATTATTTCTTGTACTTAACTCTGATGACTTGGGGATCAATAAACAGAAGATACCTCTCATGACCAAACGTCTGGAGCTCTGATTCAGTGTCCCGGTCTTCCTCATCGTCCTCATCAGCAGCAGAGGACGTCGCATATCCTTCTGAGCAAAGTGAATCTTTGCTTCCAGGACAGCTCCTTTCACGAAGACTTGAACATTTACATGTAGGGTGGGAAAAATATCGATACACTGGAATATCACAATATTTCCATATGTCTATATCAACATTTAAAAACGTGATATCGATCTTTTTTTCTCACGGAATCTTGCAAGATTTTATTGTTCTGTAAGGAAATTGATCGTTATCTTACAAAATGACAGATTTCGCAAAATCATGCAAGCTTCTTATCAGTCTGCTGCGAAATCTTGCGAGATTGAGTGGAGTTTAGAGCTCAACAGCTGCAGCTTCTGGACCCGTCTCCATGACAACAGAACCTGGTCCTGATAGTTTCACCTCTCACTGACACAACCTCCGATTTTCTGACGGGACAGAAATGGACATCTGATTTGAATCTCATCCCAAATTCCAACTTCTGGACTACAATATGTAATAACATATTTTCAATGACAAGTAATACAAATCTACAACTTATCCAATATAAAATCATCCACCGGACACATATAACTCAAAGAAGAATGTTTCAAATGGGTTTTGCAGACACAGACACCTGTACACAATGCACCTCGGGTTGCACTGATAATTATATTCATGCCACCTGGTTCTGTCAGCCGGTTTTTTCCTTTTGGGAGTTATTAACTGAAAAATTATCTTTTATGTTGAGCTGTAGAATTCAAATTCAAACTTTATTTATAAAGCACTTTTCATGCCAAAGGCAACCCAAAGTGCTTTTCAAGACAATAAACCCCCCCCCCACCCACCCACTCAACTATGCATATAACTTCCAACCCCTAAAATAAAAACACTTAGGGCCTGATTTACAAAGAATCCAAATTGCGAGTCTAATGTCTTTGCCTCGCAAAAAAAATAGCGTGCGCTGTCATTTTAGCGTTTGCGGGTGATCTACAAAGATTACACGCGCAATCTGTAACAGGCGCAAACAGCAGGATTTAAATGAGGATTTAGCGTGCGCTCTTCCTGCGCCACGGAAAGTTCAGAAGAGCATGTGGTAAACGCAAAATGAAATTCATCCTGATAGAGAGATGTTAGTTTCAGAGATATAATGAGGCAAATAAAAAACAGAATATAAGATAAATATGAAGAGTTCATTTGCAAAAAAAAAAAAGACAAACGCCATTTAGAAAAAACGGAGTTAACTGCTTTTGCAAATAAACTCTTCATTTACTTTTTGAATATTTTCAGAAAATCAAGCTCACGTGAAGTAGAGGGTTTTAATGATGTAAAATGGAGATATGGCGTTTGTACCCAACAGCAACAAAAGCAGTTAACTCTGTTTTTCCACAGTGGTGTTTGTCTGTTTTTGCAAATGAACTCTTCATATAATAACTATAAATAAAAACAATGCAGCAGGTTTCCCTGTGGGTCGTAAGAAGAGGCCAGTTTAAGGACATGGATGAGGACATGGATGAGGACATGGATGAGGACATGGATGAGGACATGGATGAGGACATGGATAAGGACACGCTGTTGAAGATGATCTGATATTACGCACAGACTGCGCGCTCTTTGGCACAATGCCAGGCGCTGGACCTGCGTAATTGCCCCCCACCCCATGCAAAACTCAGTAAAAAAATAGTATCATTAGTTTGTGCGACGTTACTGGTTATTTTCACTGAGTTTTTTGTGGGGTGGGGGCCAACTTCACGCAGGAAAGCAACCTCAGAGCAGCAGCAGTTGCTGCGGCGTGGAGGAGCAGGAGATGATTTTAATTTAAAAATATGCCATTGGCAAAAAGTAAAAGAAAATAAAAAGACATAAATAATGTCAGCTTTAACTACCATGATGCTGCAGCTGCAGATGTTCTGGTTCATGTCTAGAATAACCGTGTTTAACAGTGATGTTGATTGTTATTTAATTAAATAATGAAAACTTGACGTGTCGCCTGAACACATCATGAGAAATGGTTCTGACCCGATGTCTGCAGTCCTGCAGCAGAACCGGTTCTGACCCGATGTCTGCAGTCCTGTGTGCAGCATTCTTTCAGCCATCAGTGCGTAAAGCTGCCAGTTATACCTGCTTTTCAGACGTGCTAAATTACACGCAATCTTTTGCCCCCGCTTTCCGTTGAACGGTTAATAGATCACATTGCGCGTGTTAAACTGAGGTTTTGCATCGTCTCCTCCCAATATTTTGCGCCTTCTGGCAGAAACGCCCAGTTTGCATATTCATCTGCAGCAGATGCGCAAAATGGACAGCGGCGCTATTTTGCCCCTTAATAGGCGCAAACCTCCTTTTGCCCTGCTTTGTAAATCAGCTCTGGCGGATTATTGCGTGCGTAATGAAGATCGCGCCTGTTTTAACAAGCGCAAACCTTTCGTAAATCGGGCCCTAAGAGTAATAAACATCTGGCTTGACCTACTGTGAGGAAGCGATATCTTGGGGATCCGTTCACTCCAGGAGCCAGACATGGTCCCAGAGGGTATTTCTGCAGGGACCAACCAGATCAGGGCAGGCCGGGGTCCACACCACAGTGATAGGGCTGCAGTGCCGGGCCCCAGCCACCAGGACAAGGGCAGCCCCCCACCAGCTCCCTCCAGACCATGTAGGCAAAGCTCCCAGAGTGAAGGATCCCCATGAGGAAACACTGGTGTTAAAATGTTAAAACAGATAAAACAAGAGAACAGATAAGAGCAACATGGAAAAATGATTAGTTATACATAAAATGATATGCTAAACAAGTCAATAAAAACTAAAATAACTTGAACATAAAATAAAATAGAGTGAAAGTTAAATAAGTAAATGAAATAAAATCAAAAAGCTAAGTTAAAAAGGTCTTGAGTCTCTTCTTAAAAGCATCAACAGTCTCTGCAGCCCTGAGGTTCTCTGGCAGGCTGTTCCACAAACGAGGACCATAGTGGTGGAATGCGGCCTCGCCGTGAGTTTTAGTTCTCACCTGGGGAACAATTAAAAGGCCGGTACCAGAGGACCTCAGGGTCCGTGAGGGTTCATAGTTTAAAAGCAGGTCAGATAAATAACAGGGCCCAAGACCATTAAGACATTTATAAACCACTAAGAGAACCTTAAAGTCGATCCTGAAACGCACGGGGAGCCAATGCAGCGATTTTAAAACTGGTGTTATGTGTTCCCGCCCTCTGGTCCTCGTCAGAACTCGTGCTGCCGAGTTCTGCAATAACTGTAAGCTGGAAACAGACTTTTTAGGAAGACCAGAGAGCAGGGCATTGCAGTAATCTATTCTACTGGAAATAAAAGCATCAGCACCTCCGTGCTGGTAGAAGAGAGAAATGGGCAACTCTGGCCATGTTTTTAAGATGATAAAATCCTGTCTTTGTGACATTTCTGATGTGCGGAATAAAATTCAGCTCAGAGTCAAAAAGAACACCCAAGTTTCTCACACACCGAGAAGGATTAAAATTCTGTAATTTTGTTAAGATTCTCTCTCTCTTGTCTTCAAGACCGATGATTAAAACTTCAGTTTTGTCCTGGTTGAGCTGTACGAAGTTTTCTGCCATCCATGACTTCACATCTAAAATACAGTTTAAAAGGGTGTTAACTGGCTCCAGGTCATCAGGAGACACGGCGATGTAAAGCTGGGTATCATCAGCATAGCTGTGAAAGTCAATGCCGTGTCTCCTGATGACGTCCCCAAGTGGTAACATGTACAGGTTAAAAAGTATTGGGCCTAAAAGTGATCCTTGGGGAACCCCACACTTCATTTTATGGATTCCTGAGGAGCATGTTTTTAAAGAAAGATGGGGAAAGAGAAGGAAGAAAGGAAAAAAGGAAAAAAAAGAAATAAATAAATAAATAAAAAAATAAATTTATTTTTAATTTTATTTTATTTCCTCTTCTTTCTTTCTTTTGCTTCTCCTTCTCTGTCATTTCGATCAATGCCTCCCCCTCCCCCCCACTTTATTCGTTTACATTGTTATGGTAACGATGGTGTTGGTGGTAATAATAATAATTAGTATTATTATTGTTGTTATTATCATTATATATTGTACTAATTGTTGTTATTATACACCATACTAAACAGATTTTTAGCCCTTTTTTTTTTTTTTTTTTTTTTTTGTTAATTTAACTTTTTTAATTTAACTCCCCTCCCTCTGTCTGCATGACATACAGATATAAACAGACATATAAATGTTTAATTAGGCCCGAGCACCGAAGGCGGTGCGAAGGCCTATTGAAACTCTAGCGTTTATTATTATTATTGGGGGTCCAAGCCCGCGGAGCAGCGCAGGGCCCGCGTTGCACTGCAACAATAGGGTTCCAGCACTCCAGCGTGCTGGAACCCTATTGTTTTTGTACGGATTTTTAGGGTTCCAAGCCCGCGGAGCAGCGCAGAACCGTGTTGCTCTAGAGCAACGCGGTTCCCAGCATTCCAGCGGTGCTGGAACCCTATTGTTTTTCGTTCGTTTTTTATTATTATTCTTATTATTATTCCGCCGCCGCAAAAGTATGTGGGGAGGCAAAACTGCACACGATGTAATATAGCCACATATAGCCATGATACGATAGAGTGGGGGAGGAAAGGGGAGGGGAAAAAAAAAAAGCAGCTCTGCATGCCTCTTGGGGGGTTTGCGGGGCCTGGGGATGTTGGGCCGGTGACTCTGGCCCCTCCACCGACCCTTTCCACTCCCGTCCCTTTCCCCCCCTCCCTGGCCTGGGGTGCTCGGGCGTCCCCAGGGGCCCCTCTGTGGTGAATGCCGGTCGCCTGGCCGTGAGGGCGGCCATGCCTGCCCCTTCTGCCCTGGGGGGATCCCGGGAGGCAGGGGTTCCTAATGCCGGTAACGGCTCATCTTCCAGGGGGGGAATTCATACCCCCCTGGTCTCCCTTCCCAAGACCTCTCCCCCCCCCTGCTCTACCTCACACACACACACGTAGGGTTTTAGGGAGGGTGCGTGTCAAGTGGGCGTGGTGAGGGAGGGCACCAAAGTGCCTTTGCTTGCCACGTCTAGAGACAGCCTGCTCCCCAGTTTTAACCACACTTAGACACCTATACACATAAAATAACAACAGCTCATAACCACTTCTGAGGGGCGGGCCATATAGTGTGTGGAAGGAGGGAGGGGCAGGTTGGGGGGTCATACCCCTACGCGACCCCACTCCCGGCATGACTTGGCACTGCCCCTCAGTTTTAACTGCAAACAACACACATCTTACACACACAGTCATGAGCGGGGGGTGGAGGGAAACAGGGTCCTTTCATACCCCGGTCTCCCGGGCGCTACTGGGGAGAGGGGGAGTAGTGGCTGTTTCACGCGCTAGTGGTTAAGGCTGGCTGCATTGCGGGGGATCTGCTGGCCCGGGGGGTGCCTGGCCTGCTGCGTCCGGGGGTGGGGGATGGGGGGTGGGTATGTGAGAATAATGAATGAGAGTGTGAAAGAGGAAATGTGGGAGGGAGGAACTTGGGCTGGAAGAGGGAGGAGATGTGGGTAAGTGGTTGGAGGAAAGGGGGATGGAGGAAGGAGTGGCATGCTCGTGAGTGTCTAGTAGGGATGGTCATGAGGGGCTGAAGGAAGGAAGGGCGGGAGTGTGATAGGTCAGAGGGATGGGCGGGGCCGGACATGTAAGGGGGGGACTGTATGGGGCATTGGGGGTATAGGGAGGTGGGGGTGTATGTGTGGGGGGTAGGGAGGGGTTGGTGCAGTTATGTGGGGGGAGTGCATGTGTGTGTTAGAGGGTATGAGGAGGTGGGGGTAGGTGTGGACGGTAGAGGGAGGAGAGTGTTGGGGGTGGAGGGAGGAGTGAGTGTGGGTATGTAAGGTGGGTGCGTATTGCAAGAAGTTCAGGTTTGGGGCATTCATCGGCATAATCTGCTAGTGTGTTCCACACCCGCGCTCTGTCACTGCCGGCATTGGGCTTCAACTCCATCATGGGGATAATGTGATGATTGGCACAAATCTTCAGAGTCCGGTCTCTCCTCATTAGGAGGCGGATTGTGCCCTTCTCTTTGTGTTTCAGCAGCTTGACATCACCAGTTCCTCTCTCCTTCCACTCTGGTGGATCATTCTCAGAGGCAAAACGATATAGTTTAGCCCGCATTTTAAAGAGCTCCTCCTCATCCTCTTCTAATGTTTTCACATCCTGCTCAGGAAGGGAAACGATGGGTTCAAATTCGGGGTCATGATTGGAGTCATTTGCACCATCTACAGTGGTGTCGTGATCTTCCTGGTCCTTCGGGTCTGCCATATTAATGTAGATGTTTGTAGATTATGGAATTTGTTTGAGAGATTCAAATCCCAAACTGGCCGCCGTTTCCCTTCAGCTACCCTTACTTCCTGCTACAGCTTTTGCGTTCTGAATTCTCTACGCATGTCCGCGCCCTCATTTATTTATATTTATTTATTTATAGCCCTCTATGAAGATAGGTTATCTAGTGTTCTGCATGATAATTCCCTGTGAAACAGTTGCTTCATTTCCCCAATTGCAATATCTGCACGAGAAAAGCTTAAACTGGGATTTTCAACTTTCACTAATCTGATCTTAAAAATTTCAACTGGATGGGGTAGCTAGTGTCTAAAATAAGAAGTGTAAGGGGATTAGAAGCAGCATTTGGTCTCCCCTGTGCAACAGTAGCTTAATTTCCCCAATTGCAATATCTGCACGAGAAAATCTTAAACTGGGATTTTCAACTTTCACTAATCTGATCTTAAAAATTCCAACTCGATGGGGTAGCTGGTGTCTAAAATAAGAAGTGTAAGGGGATTAGAAGCAGCATATGGTCTCCCCTGTGCAACAGTAGCTTAATTTCCCCAATTGCAATATCTGCACGAGAAAAGCTTAAACTGGGATTTTTATCTTGTACTCATCTGATCTTAAAAATTTCAACTGGATGGGGTAGCTGGTGTCTAAAATAAGAAGTGAAAGTGGTTTGGAAGCAGCCGAGGGTTTCTCCTGCAAAGCAGCAACTTTATTTCCCCAATCACAATATCTTGCCGAGAAGAGCTGAAAACTAAGATTTTAATAACAGAAGCTGTTAAATGAAATATATTTTGCATAAGGCAAGAAGTTCTGGTGGGTAACTGGCACTTCAGACAAATACCAATTCCATCATGGATGGCTAGTATTGATCAGATCTTTGTTTGAAAATGTTTTCTGTTAATAAATTATTAAGCTTAAGATTTCTCTTGTGACTTTTTTGTCAAATCATTTGGCTCAGAGATGATCACAAATTGCTTGCCATTTTTAGCCCAAATTACTTAAAAATAAGTGATTGAGTTGAAATCATTTGTTCTCCCCAGTTTAAAAATCCCATCTTCCCCTGCTTCATGTGGTTATATTGTTTTCCCCAATTAGGACTCATCAGGCAATAAAAATAAGTGAATATGTAAGCTATGATTCTTAAGTTCAAGGTAGATTAATAAGAATCTCTAATGAGCTTTTCATGGGGAGTAGGAGATCAGCAGCAGATAAAAGGGTGGGGGTCCACCTGATCCTGATAACAAGCCAAAACTTGGGGGAGTTCAGGCTCGTCCGGGAGCTGCATTCATTCACACAGACCGCTTCCAGGTTTACTTCAGGTTGAACAAGGACCACTTTTTTCCCTGAACTGGCCTCCTCCTATTAGATGTGCTAGAATGTCGCCCACCTTGCGCGCTGCATAGCTCTGCAGCATCATCCAAAGTGCTGCTGCAGCACTACTACTTACACAATGAATGGGTTTGCTGCCGTCCTGCGCTTGCAGCGTTCTGTCTGAAAGGGCCTTTAGTTTAGTTTAAGTTTAATTTAGTTTAATTTATCACAGAGGATAATTCCAAGATATAAGCCACAAAGGAAAGACTAACAGAAGGTTGACAACGTATCTTTTATTACACACTGTCAGAGACTAAACGGCTCCAGACAGCTTCCCTCAGCTGCAGTACACATGCACGGCCAGCAGATGGAGCTCATACTAACTGTCTCAAATGTCTTAAAGGAGTAATCACCTGGGGTCTCATTTATAAAACTGTGCGCAGGATCTTTACTAAAAGTGTACGTGCGCCAAAAACCCAAAGTTTGCTTACGCTGAAAAATATTCAGATTTATAAAACCGGGCGTACGCAAAAATCCAAGCAATTTCCCCTTTTTAAATCACACTCTCCTTGGAAGTTTGTGCAGGTGAATTTGGCTCATACCCCCAAACACCCCCCCCCCCCCCCCCCCCCCCCCCTACACGCCCACTTTCTACCATGAAGGGTCAATGCAAAGCACCTCAAGGATATTTTTTGCATATAAATAAGCTGATCTGAGGCATTTAAACGTGATCGTGGCGACTGAGAAGACGAGAAAACGCAGTTTCTTGGAGAATGAAGTGGAGGAGCTTGTTGGTGGTGAAACGTTGAAAGAACGTTATATTTGGACGTCACAGTGGAATCGCAGATAAACAGAAGTGACGGCACGTTGCTGCAGCGGTGAATGAACACAACGGCTGCTGCACACCGGAGCGCGTTGTGGTCAACAACTGCGCACTGGGATTAAACGGATTCGGCCAGTTTAACACACAGATCCAGGAGTTCCCAAACTTTCTGAGCTACGACCCCCCCCAGATACCAGACGTTGTTCCTGACCCCCCCAGATACCAGACGTTGTTGTTGCTGACCCCCGCAACAGCTGAGCACTTTATTGTGCGACATTTCAGATCATCCTGCAGCATCTACTTGTGAGGCTGGAAAACTGTCAGAATCTTCATGAATTAGGGGGATAATGGGGGGGGGGGGGGGGAAGCAAACAGTGGAGACATCACACGTGAACTCCCAGCGCCGCAAACAAAAACCTAACAGACACTGCTGCCCAATAAGATGAAGTGAAATATAAAACTCCCGTGTGTACATACACTCCCATAGAGCCATAAAGTATCCACATTACACATGATCAACAGCTATTTATCTGAACACATCGGGCTCAGCAGCAGAATAAAGGACACAATAAAGCAGCTGTGCGCGCTGCAGCTCTCAGTTTGAAGTTCAGAGACGGCCGCTTGGCCTTAACGCATTTATTATTTTATCATCAGAGTCCGGTTTGTCCGCGAGCTGTTTTTCAAAGATGAGCAGCGAGATGGTGTCCAGTTTCTCTGAGCATCGTGGCTCTGCTGGTGGATTTAACCCAGTTTACAACTGGAAACAGACTCCACACAGCAACTGGAACAGGCGGTGTCACCAGAATACAGTAAACGGTTCATGTTGGGAAACGAGTCCAACAATAATGGACAGGATCTGACTGCCTGCTCGCGCGCGCAATGTTCAGCTGGTAAAACGCATCGGACAGGCAGCAGCTTCATTATTCCAACACTCTGAAAACTATTCAGGTCGTCCAGGTGTCTGTTTCATAGCTTTAAGCAGCAGTTAGCTTCTCCCAATGCTTGCTGGGAGGGGTCACTTAGTTGTAGTTAGCCATGTGTGCCAGCTGCCTCTGTGTGGCCCCCACACACCCTGGCACACCCATAAGGCCATGGCGCTGTCTGTGGTGCTGAAATAGTGCAAATTGTGCTGCAGAACTCATCTAATCCACAATCTCTCCATTTAGTCCTTCTGTCTCTGTTTGCCATTGTTATGCTACTAATTGATCAGCTGTGCCATTACAGGCCGTCACTGCACAGTGTCTGATGTCCATTTACCTTGTTTTATAAATTATCTGCTGTCTAGTGAACAAATTAAATCTCATAAGGGCCCACTACAAGTCCCCGCCCCCTCTGCAATGTACACTTCCTCAGCGCCTGCCGCACATCCTACTTTTTACACCCTGATGCCGTTCATCTGACATTTCTTGTGCATCCACCGATAGCTAACCTTGCAGGTCCTTGCAGCTTCTTCTGGATGAAGTCAATAACTTGACCAATGTCCGCATACTGTTCATGTCTCAATCCGTATGCTTTCAGCACCCGAATTAAGTGTCTATTACTAATTACCACCCTGTGTTTGATTGCAAAAGATCGCAGGATATTATTATAGTTCATTCCAAGCTTGAAATAGTATGAAATCAAGTCTATATTCTCTACTTATACGACTCATGCTATCTCGTTCCCACTCATTAATAACTCGTGGCCACGACTTGACATCTTGCCAACTTTTTTTCTGTCCATGTCATCAGAGGGGCTCCGTACATACCACCACTTTCTCTCGTGATAGTTCATACGAGGTTTTGACTGACATGAATGTTCATTTAAATAATGTAAATGAGGCGCGCGCTGATTGGCTGCAGGAAGGACAGAGCTGGAATCAGGACCCCCCAGTTCATGCATCATCATCATCATTACCCGACTCTGTACCTGACGGGGCTGGACCTTTTGGATTCAACCATACATGTTTGAACCAGTCTGATCCTCCTGAGAATGAGGATGAAGCACATCTTGCTTCTTTTTTTTCTAGGTGAGCCTGCATCCTAGAAAAAGACGTGGGTCTGAGAGAAGCAGCGCCCCCCACCCCCGTGCTGTCAGTAAGGAGAAGCCTGCATCAGTATGGGAGTGAGTATCGATGCCGGCATCTGGATCGGACATCCCTCATTTTTATCTAAAATGTTTTATATCATAATGGGAAAGGCACTTTGTGTGTTTGAACAGGAAATGTAATGATTTAAAAGCAGAAAAATACAAACTGGAAATCCCACAAGCCCCGCCCCCTCCACATGCTGTGGAGTGGAGCATGTGGTCCAGTGTGACAGAAGTCCGTAGGCGTGTCAGAGAGAGGCTGGCCGATGCTAACAGCCTCTGTTAGTTACCAAATTGAAGGAGCCAATCAGAATCTCACAATTTCGGGATTTAGCTCTTGTGGGCAGTTCTGGTGTGAGGAAAGAGCCCAAATGAAAAAACTGGACCGTGTAAAAAATGGGGGGGGGGGGGGGGGGGGTTCAGGCAAGTTTACGTTTCACTCCAACATCAATAAACATGTTTTAACTAGAAAAATGCAATTTCCAGATGATTACGCCTTTAAGAATTGTGTCAATCTCTTACCAGCAGTGTCAAAATGACTCAGTGTCTCATGAAGTTTGTATTCACCATCCCTAGACAGAGTTAACTTAAATCTGTGATCGCAAGGCACCACAATTTACAAGTGGGTAATTGTTCTACCTGACATGGAATGTCCTTTTCAAAGATATGGTGCTGACTTTATCTCCTTGAATTGTCTTTCACACTCATGGTGCAACTTTGGAGCAGAACTCAGTAACTTCAGCTCGGGGCTCCCCCTAGTGGCGTCCTTTCACTGTCGTGTTCAACCCCCCCTTACACCCCCACAGCACACAGATGGCTTCTCTACCTGTCTTTCCTCTATTTTGATTCCTGGATATATTTCTAAGCGTATACTAGCTTGTTGATGCTACGTTGCTGCGTTGGTAGCAGCACCTCGTCTCCCTCTGCTCAAAGCAAAGTCCTGTCTCTTCTGAAACGGGACGTTTTACCCGCGATTTGCGGGTAAATATGCCGTGGATTATATTTTTCTCTGGTGTTGGCGAGTAGCAGGTAAGAATACGAACTTTTATTTACTTTTTGCGGACGTGACAAGTGATTATTGAGCCTGAAGCAGTGATGCTTCACCCGGCGCCCAGACAGCGCAGCTACGTGAATCACTCTGGTCCAGCAAAGAGTTGGTTATGAGAGCCAGGAGCCGGTGTTTAGGTGGTGGAAGATAAAGAAATGTTTTCTTCGAATTAGAGCTGGTAGTCTGGTTCAAATCAGAGCTGGAAGCAGCTCAGTAGATAGGGGACCTGAGTACCGTACAGCGGTTTCTGTTGTTGCAAGTTCTGCTCGGGTAGGCGCAGGCAAAGTTGTATAGAGCTGCTCGCAGGCCAGAGGCCCCGGCGGGAGGGAGGGAAACATTGAATCGCTCCGTAAACACTTTGTTTAGCCCCACGGGGATTCCGAAAAGCATTTATTGAGGTAAAAAAGTTACTGAGGTTTCCCTTTAATATTCAACTGAACAGAACTTCTCAACAACTCTCTGAATGTGAACAAAACAAAGGCAGTAGAGCACATAACTCAGATGAGGTCCAAGGAATCTGGGGATCCAAGTCCCATAAATTTATTCCAAGCGGTGTTCGAACTAGAGGCCAAAACGTTCAGCCCCCTGGTATAGCGCCACCTAGTGTCTGAGATGTGTAATTTTTCTGCTCTGACCACCTCGGAACTATATGTACAAGCCTTTATATGTGTCTATATTACATCGTGTGCAGTTTTGCCTCCCCACATGCTTTCGCGGTGGCGGAATAATAATAATAACTAGAACTGCAAGCAGTTATCACGGGTTCCAAGCCCACCCACGCACCGCCTCCCCTGGCCACGCCTCCTCTGGCCCCACCTCCCTTCTTCAACATAAACTTAGATCAATAGCCCTCTTGGAAAAATAGGTTATTTCTTTGGTCTGCATGAATAAAACTGTTCTCCTCAATTACACGATATGATGAAGTTTGTGTGTAGGGGTGACGATGACTCAGTTTTCAGGAAAATGTCTAATACCTGCAGCATTGGGGGTCTTGGGGACCAGAGTTGGACGCTACTGATGTCATAAAATTAAAAATACTTTTTTTATCCTAGGATGGAAATTCAATTCAATGTGGACCAACAGTAAAAAAAAAACTACCAGCTGCCAGTCCAGATCCTCAATTAAAGTCTCCTTATTTTATCCATTAAATATCCGTTAAAGGATGATGGCAAGTCTGGTATTAATAGAGTAATCTGTTATGAAAATACATATGTTAATCTAGCCTCAATACAACAGGAATCCTGTGTTGAGGAAGGGTCTTAAACTTATTAAGTTAGTCACCTATCTGTGAAAATATACAGCTGTGTGAAAAAGATTTTGCCCCCTTCCTAAGTTCTTACTTTTTTGCATGTTAGTCACACTTAAATGTGGGACAAAGATAACACAAGTAAACAGAAAACGCAGTTTTTAAATGAAGATTTTTATTTTTAAGGGGGGGGGGGGATCCAAACTTGAATGGCCCTGCATGAAAAAGTGATTGCCCCCTAAACCTAATAACTTCTTGGGCCACCCTTAGCAGCAACAACTGTAATCAAATGTTTGTGATAACTGGTAATGAGTCTTCTACAGCGCAGTGGAGGAATTTTGTTCCACTCATCTTTGCAGAATTGTTGTAATACCTTCAGAGCTGCACAGCTCCTTCAGAGGGCAGAAAACATGTTGATGATGACTTCCATTGAAAATCATCTGTCTACACTGCAGGGCGTGGTCGTGGCGAACTTCGATGTGACGCCATGACCACAAAAGCGGTCATAACTTGAAAACGAAAACAGATAATGACATTAAATTCAATGACCAAGTAGGGAATTGCAAAATCTACGTGTGTGACGATTTTGGAAAAATTCCAACTCTAGGGGGCGCTACAATTGAGAGTAGTTTATAGCAGTTTATAGCGCCAAAACGGCTGCACGGATATGCACCAAAATCACTACCTATATACACATAGACATCTTGAACAGAATCCTAGAATATGGTTATGACTGTCAAAAGTGGGCGGGACTTATGAGCAAAAGAATGTGGCCACGCCTCCAAATTTCAGAAAATGATGAAAAATCATGCGTTTGTCCTACAGAGCTAAGATTTGGAGTATATATTCACTAAATCCTCCTGAACATTTCACTAACTAGAACTTTTGCAGTACAGACAAGTCGCACACTCTACTTTTTCAAAATTTGCAAATTAGCTCAACATGTGGATCTCTGTAATGGATTACTCAATTCCCACCAAAATTGCAACAATGGTAGTCTTAATAGTCCTTGTGAAGTATCTTGTGTTTGAACAAGTTTGATCTAAGTATTGATTTTTAAGAATTATTTATACTTTCTCATTAAATGCAAGAAATGTTTAACAATTTTTAAATCTAAAATTTTCGGGTTGATATAAACCAAAAAAATTCATAGCATTGCCAAAACTATTCTGATCATGTATGAATATTTCCATGATTTTTAGACCAACTTTCTATTTTTAATGAATATTTTTTAATTTTTCCATGCTTCATCCACTTCTAAAAACAGGAGGTCTTTTGGGGGGTCTGAACATGTTCAAAAACTCACCAAATTTTGGCTACCCCCCCCCCCCCAATGGAATGGGGAAATTTACATATTATGGGGTGTTCGGGCATGTTCGAGGCAAAATCGCGAAACAGCGCCACCTATTTTGAGTGCCCCGCCACTGCATCCTATCAATCTTTATAAAAATTGGTACAAATGTTCTACATGCCAGGTCGAACAAAAAATCCTCTGGGAGCATATTTTTAAAATGTACAGGAAGTCGGCCATTTTGGGTCAAAGTCGCCATTTTGGCGTTTTACTCACCTCGCATTTGAACGAACTTGTCCTAGGGCTTTAATGGCAGGGCCACCAAAATCGGTCAGAATGTTCCCAAGACATGTGTGATAAAAAGTTATCAAAAGATTTTTGATAAGTCAAAGCATGTGGACTGGGCGGGGCCTGTAACTTTGATGTCTCGCCATGAAAAATAAATCTCATATAACTCCCACATAAAAAGAGATATCTGAACCAAAACTCTTGAGTGAGATGCCAATATGACCCTGAACACATAAACATGTCAATATTTTTATTATGTCATAGCCCCGCCCCATTGTTACAGTCACCATTTTGGCATTAAGTCACCACGCGTTTGAACGAACTTGTCCTAGGGCGTTTACCGTACGGCCACCAAAATTGGTCAGGATGTTCCCAAGGCATGTGTGATCAAAAGTTATCAAAAGCTTTTTGATAGGAAAAAGTATGTGGTATCGGTGGGGCTTCAAAGTTGGCCCTTTCACCATGGAACACAATGTACCTTAGCTCCGCCTCCTGGTGACAGGAACTGCTGTTTTTCTTACTCTTACTGGCTCACCTCAACAAGCAAGTCAACACATTTCAGGATCCATTAAAGTTTGCATATCGTAATGGGCTTGGGCTTGAAGACGCCATCATCTTCCTGCTTCAGAGAGCCCACTGTCATGTGGACCAGTCAGGCAGCACTTTGAGGGTCATGTTCTTTGATTTTTCAAGTGCATTTAATACTATTCAGCCTGCATTATTATGTGAGAAGCTCCATAACTTCCAGGTGGATCCTCCACAACCACCTGGATTTATGACTGCCTAACAAACAGACCACAGTTTGTGAGACTGAAAGGTTGTGTGTCTGAGATGGTGGTCAGCAGCACTGGAGCACCACAAGGAACTGTACTCTCACCATTCCTCTTTACACTGTACACCTCAGACTTCCAGTACAACTCTGATCCTGTCATCTGCAGAAATACTCTGATGACTCTGCAGGTGTGGGGTGTGTCAGTGATGGACAAGAAGCCGAGTACAGGGAACTGGTCAGTCAGTTTGTGAAATGGTAACAATCAGCTCATCTTAAATACCAGCAAGACTAAAGAGATGATTGTTGACTTTAGGAGGAGCAAGAATAAGCAGCATAGTCCTGTCTACATCCTGGAAAAGGAGGTGGAGGTGGTGGAGAACTACAAATACCTGGAGTTCAGCTGGACAACAGACTCGACTGGAAATGCAACACTGACTACATCTACAAGAAAGGTCAGAGCAGACTCTACTTCTTAAGGAAGCTGAGATCATTCAACACTACAGTCTAAACCTCAGGTGTATTTGCCAAATGTAACCAACGTGAATGTGGCCCCAACTCCATGCCAACAGAAAGTAGCTCAAAATAACAAATAAAAGGTTGATCTCTACCAAACTTGCCACAGATCCTGAACTCATTTACATGGACATGTGTTGGATAAGTTTTAGGGATGTGACATCGATCCTGTCTTCAGATCATTCGATCATGGACACTGTGAATCGCCGAGAGATGATGTGATCACCTGAGAGACCGTGCACAGTTACGCCGTCATCGTCATCAAAAAAATGATCTGGTGATTTTGCATTACATCTGACTGAGCCTCCACTTGGAAAATAATTTCCACTATATGCTCCTTGTTTGAAGTGACAACAATGTTGGCAGCTGTAAACACTCACTTATTTACTTGGTCTGCTTAAAAAATAGAAGTGTCTGTTGCTCAGAATTTAATTTTGGTTTGGTAATTTGTGAGGAGTATTTCATTTCGCTGATCTCTTGATTTAATTAAGTTATTCTTCAAATAAATGCGTGAATTAATTCTTTTGTGACTAAAAAGAAAGATAATATAGCAAACTACAGTACTTGTGATGCAGGGAATGTTTGGGAAACAAGCAAGAAGAATAACCCGTTTCCATGCGTCAGCAGACAGAATTACCTCCTACAAAACTTAAATTGGTCACCCCCAGCCAGCACAACGGACTGCTGGCATGAAATTCGGCACAGAGATGTTAAGTGACACGAACTACGCGGTGCATAGGCCGGAGCGCCGCCAGAGGTGCGAGGGCCTTCAACGCCGCTTGCGGCT
>JALJCO010014347.1:242500-317456 GCA_023101725.1 Atherinomorus stipes | reverse complement strand
TGAATGATCTCGTGCGGGTTAGTCTCGCATGGTCCGGGGGCTGGGTGCGGTGGACTTGTGGCGTGGGGGTGGGGGGGGGGGCTGGTGGCCCCATGGTCCCCATCCTTGGTGTATGTGGGTGGGTGTATGACTGGAGGGGGGACATGAATGCAGGGGGATGTGTGTATGGTTGCCTGTGGGAGTGTATGGAGATGAAGGGGTGGGTGAAGGTGCATGGGAGATGAATGTTTGGGTGTGGGAGGGGGTGGTGGTGCATTGGTGGGGTTTGTGTGTGTCGGGTTGGCGGGGTTTGGGTGGGGAGTGGGGGTGGATCTGTGGGGGGATCGGATGCGGGGCCGGCTGGGTGGGTGGGCGGGGTGTGTGGGGTGGGTGGTGGCGGTGGCTCGGCGGGGTTGGGGGATTGTGCGTGTCGCGGCCTGGGTGGGGGTGCGGGCTTGGGTTTGGAGGGGGGGGCATGGGTACCGGGGGGGGCGGATGTGCGGGGACTAGCTGGCTATGCAGGAGGGGCGGGAGGGGATGGGATGGGGGAGGTTGACGGGGTAAAGTTGTGGGTTGTTTGAAGTAGGGTGTGGGGGTGATACGATAGAGTGGGGGAGGAAAGGGGAGGGGAAAAAAAAAAAAAAAGCAGCTCTGCGTGCCTCTTGGGGGGTTTGCGGGGCCTGGGGATGTTGGGCTGGTGACTCTGGCCCCTCCGCCGACCTTTTCCGCTCCCATCCCTTTTCCCCCCTCCCTGGCCTGGGGTGGTCGGGCGCCCCCAGGGGCCGAGGCTGGCCCCTCTGTGGTGAATGCCGGTCGCCTGGCCGTGAGGGCGGCCATGCCTGCCCCCTTCTGCCCTGGGGGGATCCCGGGAGGCAGGGGTACCTATTGCCGGTAACGGCTCATCTTCCAGGGGGGAATTCATACCCCCCTGGTCTCCCCTTCCCAAGACCCCCCCCCCCCCCCTGCTCTACCTCACACACACACACATAGGGTTTTGGGGAGGGTGCGTGTCAAGCGGGCGTGGTGAGGGGGGGCACCAAAGTGCCTTTGCTTGCCACGTCTAGAGACAGCCTGCTCCCCAGTTTTAACCACACTTAGACACCTAAACACATAAAATAACAACAGCTCACAACCACTTCTGAGGGGCGGGCCATATAGTGTGTGGAAGGAGGGAGGGGCCGGTTGGGGGGTCATGCCCCCTACGCGACCCCACTCCCGGCATGACTTGGCACTGCCCCTCAGTTTTAACTGCAAACAACACACATCTTACACACACAGTCATGAGCGGGGGGGGGGGGGGACAGGGTCCTTTCATACCCCGGTCTCCCGGGCGCTACTGGGGAGAGAGGGGAACAGTGGCTGCTTCACGCGCTAGTGGTTAAGGCTGGCTGCATTGCGGGGGATCTGCTGGCCCGGGGGGTGCCTGGCCTGCTGCGTCCGGGGGTGGGGGGATGGGGGGTGGGTGGGGTGGGGGGGACGTGTTGGGGGCTTGGAGCTCACGGCTCCTTCCCCGGCCCGAGCTACCACTCAGGAGGCACGAGGGCATGGGCAAGAGCGAGGTGGGTATGTGAGAATAATGAATGAGAGTGTGAAAGAGGAAATGTGGGAGGGAGGAACTTGGGCTGGAAGAGGGAGGAGATGTGGGTAAGTGGTTGGAGGAAAGGGGGGATGGAGGAAGGAGTGGCATGCTCGTGAGTGTCTAGTAGGGATGGTCATGAGGGGCTGAAGGAAGGAAGGGCGGGAGTGTGATAGGTCAGAGGGATGGGCGGGGCTGGACATGTAAGGGGGGGACTGTATGGGGTATTGGGGGTATAGGGAGGTGGGGGCGTATGTGTGGGGGGGAGGGAGGGGGTTGGTGCAGTTATGTGGGGGGAGTGCATGTGTGTGTTAGAGGGTATGAGGAGGTGGGGGTAGGTGTGGACGGTAGAGGGAGGAGAGTGTTGGGGGTGGAGGGAGGAGTGAGTGTGGGTATGTAAGGTCGGAGAGCGGAGTGGGTGGGTGTATGTGTGTGTGGGGGGGAGTACATGGGGGTGTTGGGGTAGGTGTGTGGGGAGTGTGTGTGTGAGCGTGGTGGTGGGGTAGGGGGTGGTAGAGGTGGTGGCGCCCTGGTGTCAGGTGTGTGGGGCAGGGACGTTGGGGTGGGGGCTGGCCTGCCCTGGGGGGGTGTCGTCTGGGGGGTCCGGTCCTCCTGGGTTTCCAGTTGGGCCGCCCGGGTCGGGGGGGGGGGGGGGGGTGGCTGCTCCTGGGCGCTTGGGGCCCTGGGCCCGGCGCTGTCTCCACCCCCGGGGGGGCGCCCGGCGCCGGTGGGGTCGGCAGCTGCTGGTCTTGGTCCGCTGGGGCCTGGGCCCCCAGACCGCGGGGGGCTCCGGCTGGGGCCGCCTTTTGCCGCCCTTTGGGGGATGCATGTCCGTTCTTTGGGGGGGGGGGGGGGGCTGGGATCTGGGCCTCTGGGTGGCTGCTGGGGGCCTGGGTCGTGAGCCTTGCGGGCTTCCTCCTCCTTGCAGAGACGAGGCTGCATCTGCATGACTGTATCACCACGGAGCACCCTTTATTATGCATGTTGACACTGTGACACTGCTTCCCATTGCGATGACTAGGTTGTACCTCTTCTCTTTTGCGTAGTTCTGCGTGTGTTTGTATGATCTGAGGATATTTAAGCCACCTGCAGGTCCTCCTGTAGGGGATTGCTTGTTTTGTTTTCCGACAGAGACCTTGGAATGTTGTTTAGGGATTGCTGTACAGATGTACCAGTGAACTGTGTAAGTGGATTCATGTTTTCTCTCCTCTCTCTCTTCCTCTTCCTTACTCCTTTCTCTCTGTTTCACTTTCTATCATTACCTCTGTTAACTTTCATTTCTCCCTTGTCAGGCCCAGCAGTATGATATGGAATGGTGTAATAGACAAATGTTTAATTAAAGAAATAAAATGAATAAACAGGATATCAAGTGGAGCCTTATGTTCATAAAGCTCCGCTTGGTAAAGCAAAACTGTTCAACAAAATAAAGCAATCAGATTTCCATTCTGCTTGCTTTGATGCTGGACAGGACAAGTAAAAAAAAAAAAAAAAAAAAACAGAAAGAAGTAAAATATGAAGGTTCATACTGTGGAAAGATCAGTCATACTGAATCATTGTGCCATTATCGTGTCAGCTTTGTATGTACGTGGCAGTAGTTTCTGATGATTATGCAATAGTTTCGAGAAAGGCTGGATTGTTTTTGTTGAGTTGATACAGTGATTGCAAAGAAGTCAACATGTTGCTTGCTCTGAATAATCAGTAAAACCAAACCCGTGTGCAATGTGCATTGAGTTATACCTCTCCCAGTCCTGCTTATCAAGAGCACCTTGTGCTGAGTGTGGCTAGAATTACAGGGATTGCTGCATGTTTAAAATCCTGTAGATAACTTGAGTTAGTTAGTTATGATTTAGTTAGTTCTGAAGGGTCTGTGTGTAGCTCACTGCAGCAGCACCCTTCACCTAACTGAAGGTTACAATCTCAGTTGGCCAGTGAACTTGACATCTTGAAGTTGATCTCTGGGCCCAGTATTTCAAACATAATCCAGCAGGATTAATCCAGGTGGATTGGATTTTTCCAGATCTGATCAGAAGTGGGTTTTTCAAACTGGATTTTATCCTGACCAGATTTAAATCCAGATCTGTGAATCAATCCTGCCTTTAATCCAGATTTTTAGCTCTTTTGGGGTATTTCAAAGGATTTGGGCCCAAATCTGGATCATTTGATCCTGGAAATGGGGATTAAATAATCCCACCTCAGAGGTGAGATGTGAAGGACTCTTTGTGGTGGAAACCGAAGGTTGCAGTTGCAGTGATGAGCTACACATCTGTCACTCAGATACTAGCAGGTATTTAGATACTACCATATATCAGATACTAGCAGGTTATAGATACTAGCATATATCAGATACTAGCAGGTATTAGATACTACAATATATCAGATACTAGCAGGTATTAGATACTACCATATATCAGATACTAGCAGGTATCAGATACTACCATATACCAGATACTAGCAGGTGATAGATACTAGCATATATCAGATACTAGCAGGTATCAGATACTACCATATATCAGATACTAGCAGGTATCAGACAATACCATATACCAGATACTAGCAGGTTTCAGATACTAGCATATACCAGATACTAGCAGGTATCAGATACTACCATATATCAGATACTAGCAGGTATCAGATACTACCATATACCAGATACTAGCAGGTATCAGATACTACCATATATCAGATACTAGCAGGTATTAGATACTACCATATATCAGATACTAGCAGGTATCAGATACTAGCAGATATCAGACACTACCATATACCAGATACTAGCAGGTATGAGATACTACCATATATCAGATACTAGCAGGTATGAGATACTAGAATATATCAGAAACTAGGAGATATCAGATACTACCATATACCAGATACTAGCAGGTATTAGATACTTCTATATATCAGATACTAGCAGGTATCAGATACTACCATATACCAGATACTAGCAGGTATTTGATACTACCATATACCAGATACTAGCAGGTATCAGATACTACCATATATCAGATACTAGCAGGTATCAGATACTACCATATATCAGATACTAGCAAGTATTAGATACTACCATATATCAGATACTAGCAGGTATTAGATACTACCATATACCAGATACTAGCAGGTATCAGATACTACCATATATCAGATACTAGCAGGTATCAGATACTACCATATATCAGATACTAGCAGGTATCAGATACTACCATATATCAGATACTAGCAGGTATCAGATACTACCATATACCAGATACTAGCAGGTATCAGATACTACCATATATCAGATACTAGCAGGTATTAGATACTACCATATATCCGATACTCGCAGGTATTAGATACTACCATATATCAGATACTAGCAGGTATTAGATACTACCATATACCAGATACTAGCAGGTATCAGATACTACCATATATCAGATACTAGCAGGTATCAGATACTACCATATATCAGATACTAGCAGGTATCAGATACTACCATATATCAGATACTAGCAGGTATAAGATACACCCATATATCAGATACTAGCAGGTATCAGATACTACCATATATCAGATACTAGCAGGTATCAGATACCACCATATATCAGATACTAGCAGGTATCAGATACTACCATATATCAGATACTAGCAGGTATTAGATACTACCATATACCAGTAGGTATCAGATACTACCATATATCAGATATTAGCAGGTATCAGATACTACCATATATCAGATATTAGCAGGTATCAGATACTACCATATACCAGATACTTGCAGACATTTTTTGAGCAGCTTTAAAGTAAGTCAGTCTGTAGCAGCAGCAGCTGCACTGTAGTCACATGACGCTGAAAGCAATGCTGGGAAATGAAGTTTTTCCAGGATAACAGGGACTTTTAGCCATGCTGGACCAACGCTGATAGAACAAGATCTCGCAAGATTTTGTTACCTTGTAACGAAATCTTGTGAGAAATCTTCGTTGTGAGATTCGTTTTTATTTTCTTCGTGTTTTTTTATTTTTAATTTTGCACCATTATACATGAAAAGGAAATAGACATAGTAAAAAAAAACAGCAAAATATAAAAAAGTGCAGGAGAGATGATAAAGCCCAAAATACGCTTATTTAAAGTTCGTCCCCGAATTAATCGAAAAATAAAGTACACAAAAAGATACAAAAGCAGACAATTAACAACACAGTAGCAAGCAGCAAAAAGAAAAAAAAGACAAATGACAGTTAAGGGTAAAAAGGAAAAATTAAATGATCAGTATAATGAAGCTGTCATGAGTCTTGAATTAACAGATGGGACTTCAGTGCAGACTTAAAATTAATCAAAGACGTAGTTGTTTTAGCCAAATAAATACATGAATTCCAAAGTAACAAACCCCTGTAACTAAAACAATATTGACTTTGGGATACGACAATAAGGAAGATGAAGTTAAACGGAGCATCTAGTGTTGTGGGAATGAATCTGAGAGTTAACTGTAAAGAATTCCTTGAAAGATTTAGCTAGAAGATGTGGAGAATGAATATATCTATAGATAAGTATGGAGGACTGAAGTATATTAATGCCAAAGACTGACAATATGTCAAGTTTTTAAATAATGGGGCAGAGGGAGACAACTGTCCAGAAGAGCTAGCAAGCCTAGCAAACTTCTTTAGTGCAATAAATATGCTGCGTTCCATTTCAACTCGGAAGTCGGAAATTCCCAGTTCCGAGTAGGAAGTTTCAACTGGAACGGCTCCCTGAAGTCGGATTTCCCACTCGGAAAGTAGGACAACAGGGGATTATCACGCTTACCGGAAGTTCCCAGTATTTGGGCACTTACTGCTAACAGTAGTCCGCCAGCTACTACTCTGTTAAACTTTGTTCATTGGATAAACGCCAATGCCAAGTTTTCATTCCAGACTGAAGTGATGCTAAGGAAGAAGTGGATCAAAATGACCGATTCGCCGCGGTGAAGGACCGAACTTTATAATAAAACGATACACGTTTGTTTGTGGCCGGCAGACTGCGCAGTCGTGTTAGCAGGTTAGCATTAGCCAGCTCGATAACGTGCCTAACTTTGTGCGGCTGAAAACACACAAGCATCTGAAAGCGTCTCCTTTCTTGGCAGTCCCCAGTTGTTCCACTGGAAACGGGGGGATACAGACCCGATTTTCAGATGCTGTGAAGTGCCGGTGTTGTGCCCCACCGGCGACAAACAAACGTGTGTTTTATTATAAAGTTCGTCCCTTCACCGCGGCGAATCGATCGCTTTGATCCACTTCTTCCTTATGAGCTCTGCTTTTTCACCGGCTCCTGCGCAGAAGTGTGTCCGCCTTACAGCTGCTCGTGGTCGGCCTGAGTGGACAGAAGGGACACCACTAGGGAGCAGTGGATTATATTAATCAGTGAGGATGTGCAGTCGGTAAGTGTTGCTGCTGTGTAACTTATTATCTTTTGTGTCAGAGACCAGTAAACGGTGGTTGACGAGCGGACAAGCTGCTAATGTAGCTACAGAAGCTAACACTGTTTGGTTAACTTCACGTCAGAAGTCCGCTCCTTATATTCATCAGAGTCCAGCCCTTTTACTCCAGATCCTCTCTATCAGCCGCACCGTTACCTTTTTCTCTGTTGGGACATCATTTCCTTCACCTGCTCTGTCCTGATAAAACTTTGTTTTGGCTTTGACGTTTGCCTCGTGAACGCGCTTACAGACAGCTCTAACTCTCGTACGTGTTCTCGCAACAAACAAAAGTTGGGGATAAAATAGAGGTTAAAATGAGCATTAAATTTTCGTCCACCCAACTATAATTAAAAATGCATTTGAAGATAATTTAAGAAGGACTGTGTATGTAAAACACTAGGTTTTGACACCTTTAAAGACAATTTTTTTTATTCTGAACCATTTAGAAAATTTCATTATTTCAGGATTAGCTTTATTAATTAACGAATCAAAATTGTTGTGAGTCAAAATCAAGTTTGTATCATCAGCAAAAACTATTTAGCATCGTGGAAGACACTGTAGCCAAATCATTCATATAAACAAAAAATAATAAAGGACCAAGTATGGAGCCTTGGGGGACACCATATGTTAACAGAGCTCTGGATGATACATTAAAATTAATTAATTTTTATGGATGATAAATTAATGGATGACCATTAAAATAGACTGATTGTTAGATAGTTTAGAAAACAAAATAGTGAGATCAACAGAATCAAAAGCTTTGGATAAATCTAAGAAAATATCCAAGGCATGTTCATTGTTATTTAGAGTTGAATAATTTTTTCAACCAGCTGTTAAAGTGCCATGTCAGTAGAGTGATGTTTCTGAAAACCATACTGATGCTTAGTTTTAAGAAATACTCTGTTTATTTAAATTAAATAACATTCTCTTATACTAGCTTTTCCAAACATGGTGAAATAGATTGGTCTATAAATATTAAATAATGTTCGATCCCCATATTTATAAAGGGGGGATAACTTAGCAATTTTAGATCTTTAGGTACGCATCCCGCCTGTAATGATGAATTTAAAACATGTTAAAGGTTCTACATTCGATGAAGACACATTTTTAATCATTGCAGCCCCAATATTGCCATGACCTGCAGCAGTTTCAGTTTATCAACGATTTCCAGCACTTCCTCTGTGTTAGTGTTTTCAAACTGTAAAAGGGGGAGAAATCACTCTTTATATAATCCAGAGGATTGCCATTAAATGGCTAAAAAAAAAATTCAAAGAAGGACCCACTTGAGATTAAAAAAAAAAAAAAAGATTAAATTTACAAGAAATGACATATGGATCATTGGATGTTTCATCTCCGTTAACGAACTCCAATGGACAAAACACAGAAGAGTTTTGTTTGTTCATAAGTTTACTGATCACCTTCCAAGTTGACTGATAACCTGAATGGACGAGAGGCTTCATCGTCTTTCCATCGATACCTGGTGGGCCTGTCTCGGTTCAAAATGCCCGGGCTGATTTTTTGTCCCGGTCCAGCCCTGCCAGGTCTGCACCACCACCTGATGACATCACTAAACTCTCACATCACTGAAGGAGTTGTTTTGCTTTGTCTTGGAGAAACAGACCAACACAGAAAAAGAGAAACCTGTTAATGTGAACGACAAACGTCTGTCACGCTTCCTTCACTTGGGATTATCTCTGGAGTCAGATGAAGGACAGTGAAAGTGCACCAAGTGTTTTATGGCTCCACCATAAAGCAGCTATATAAAGCTGAGACGGAGTGAAGGTGGACTCACTGAAGAGCAGCAGGACGGTAAGACACCTCTGTTCAACTCAACCCAAACAATCATCCCGAGGGTCAGTTAATCTCTCGTAAAGCTTCTGAAAAGGTGAAATTTAGCTCTAAGATCCAATCAGTTATCTGTTTAGCTACATTCAGTCAATAATCCTAAATGTTCAAATGAACTTTTTGCTTGATCAGTTCATTTATTGGGACTGAGCTGAAGAGACTAAACTGAAACACTAAAATATAACTTACTAGAAAATCACTCGCAGAGCACAGAGCTCCTCCAAGCAGCTCATGTTCCCTCATGTTTTGACTTATAAGAAAAACTTCTACTCCTACGTTCATCTAATCTCCATCATTGATTCATTGACCATGAAAACATCCCAGCAGCATCTGGAATCATGCTCGTATCACGATTACTTCAACAGTTATTTCCAGAAATCCATATTGCGGTTTTCTTCTGGATCTAGCTCCATTGCTGCTGCAGATGCGTCAGTTCTGTGACAAACTCCTGATTCAGCAGAGTCTCGGCTACAGTTTGGTGTTTGCTGCATGTCTGCATCTTCATTTGTTTCCTTTCAGCATAGAAAACTCCAACCACTCCCTTATTGTGTGTTCTGGATCATAGTATCCGGAATTTTCTCTGGATCCGGATCAACTTTCCAAACATTCTAGAATTCATTGAGATTCTTTCTTGTAATATTTTACCAAACACCAAACAATTTCCTTACCAAAAAGTAGTATATGCAAGTATGCTTTAAAAATGACTAATTTTAAACTTTAAATAAGACAGTATACTTTCAGTTTACTAATTATGTACTTGTCAGAAATATACTTAAAGTTTACGTGGCATTTTCTGATAAATATTCTAGCCTGTACTTATATTTAAACTTTTGAACAATATACTTTAATAGTAGTACATTCATAGTACATTTTCAAACATACTGGTTTCTTTGATACTAAGAGTTTAAATGTTACTTGACTGTTTGGTGGAGTCAAAGAAAACACCTGAATCTATTTTTGACATAGATTTTGTAATATTTTTTTTTACTCAAGGTGGAGTAGAAGTATAATAAGTCGATTTTCAGTATATTTGAAAATGTATTTTTAAACACTACACAGTGGACTATAAGTGTATTATCAGTAAACTCATAGCAAACCTAAAAGGTTACTTTCTGCATACTTTAAAGTATACTTTCTTAAACTAAAAGGGTATTGAGAAGTTTAACGCTAGAAAACAGTACACATAGAAGAATACTTTTAGTATACTTAAAAGTGTACTTTGTAAAAGTAAAAGTAAGCTTAAAGTTTTAGTACGATTACATTCATAGTAAACCAAAAGATTGCTTTAAGTATACTTAAAAGTATACTTCTAAATACTTAAATTGGGCCAATTTAGTCCCAAGACGTACACTTGACCTCCTTGGTGGAGGTAATGACTATTATGACGAACGTTGAAATATAGATGAAGTTTGGAGAGGACAGATAAAAAAACCATTAAGAGTAAAGAAAACTTACATACAGCTGCTGTGAAAGCAAATATACGTCACTATTGTCAGAGTTTTGGTTAAAGATAAAGTAACAAGTCCATGTTGGGTTTCAGATCCTCTTATTGAACTGAAGATGAACTCGTCTGTCGTAGCTTCTCTGTTTAGGTGTTGACTGATCAGCGTGAATCGTTTTGAACTCGGTGTCCTCTGTTCATGCGGTGACCGTGTAATATGCTTAAACTGCACCTGCACTCACTTCCTCCCAAACCCTTTTCATTCATTTTGCAGGTTAAATGATCCTCATCTGTGTAAACGATTTGAAGTTACCAGGAAGTCTTAAAGGACAACTTTCATTTTCATCAACCTGGACCTTATTTCTAGGAGTTTATACAGTATGTGCATTTACTTACTGGTAAATTTTCTGCATCACTTTGACTCCTTTGAAAGATATTATGTTGAATCGCCCTTCAGCTACATCCAGTGTCATGGCGGAGACGGGGCAGCCTCTATCAGACATTATCTGCAGGAAAACTCCTTCATTTCATCAATACTTTAAGTAGAATAAACTAATAAGTACTATTGTCCCGTGAGTTCAGAGTTTCTCTAATTGTGTTTTTGTTGTTGTCTGGGTAACGAACTGATCTTCTCAGCTGTTCTACAGAAGCGCGCATCCTGAATGGAAAGATAAATCTGGACTCACGGGACAAGAGTACTCGTTCGTTCATTCATTCTCCTTAGAATATTGGTGAAATGAAGGAGTTATGCTGCCTATAATGTCTTATAGAGAGGCTGCCCTGTCTCTCTCATTATATGGATGCACACCGAAGGGCGACTCAATGTAATATCTTCTGAAGGACTGAAAGTGATGCAGAAACTTTACCTGTGTGTAAATGCACATAAAATCTCCTAGAAATAAGATCCAGGTTGAAAAAAAGAAACTTATCCTTTAAATTATCCTTATCTGTGTAAAACTATTTGACGTTACTAGGAAATCTTGAAGGAGTGATGACATCACAGTGTAAACTCTTTCATGTAGCTGATATTGCAGCCGTTTGCTTGATAGTGTCTATTTGGAGGACATGAACAAGTAGAATGATTGATTCAACCGTTTCTGAACAGAGACACAAAGCTGACTGTCCATGAAGAGGGACTGTGATACTCTGACATTCACATGGTCCCATCAGTGCAGCAGATCATATTATACCCCCAAAACCCCAGAAAAGTGGAATTTGTAGACATGGCAACGTTAAAAAGCAAGCATCAGTGTTGAGTTTGAGTGTTTGTGTGGTCTCCAGATGAAGCTGTGGGTGCTGGTGCTGCTGGCCCTGCTGGGCCTGTCCTCGGCCAGCCTGGAGGACATCCTGAAGACGAGCGCCCAGCGTAGGAAGGGTAAACCCGTCTGCGGACATCAGATACATCGGCTGCGTACAGGGAGCCAAAGTTGCGTCCATCTACCGCCGCTCCATGGGACCTAAGAAACGGAAAAATATGAATGGATGTCAATGAGGAGAAAGCAATGATCTTCTGGTCTCAGTCGTTCTCTGTCCCGGATTCCAGATATGTTGGCTGTGGATTTAAATGAAAATATTATGTGCAAAGAAAAATTTAAATGCTGGAATGATTTTTGATTATTTCAGTACTTACTTGACACGGCTTTGTGGACTACAGCTCTCACCGCGAGTGATGACGTCACTCCCTGCAACGGGCGTGAACGAGACCGGCCATCATTCCATCTAGGGCTGGGCGATATGGACCAAATATCATACCACCATATTTATTTTAGATGACAAGATACGATATATATTCCGGTATTTTTAACCTAATTGGTTTGAAAGTTTCATTTCATATCAAACAGCTGTTTTGTAGTATTGAAACATGTTTATCGTAAAGGTATCGCTCCACTGCAGTGATGGAGCTGGTTAGAAATGTTTGTTAGATTTAAGTATTTAAAGATAGTTGCTGGTTTTTATGATTTCTTTATAAAAGTCTTGGGGAGGATCGTCTTTCAGACAGTTTAGATAATAGGGGTGGGAAAAGATATCGATACACTGAAATATTGTGATATTTTCATGTGCCAATACCATTTATATATTTAAAAACGTGGGAATGATCTGTTTTACTAATGAAATCTTGCAAGATTTTTTTTTTTTTTTTTTTTTTTTTTGTTATACTGGTATGATCCCCGAGGGGAAATTAGGGCTCTGCATTTTACCCATCTCTGTACTCGGTGAGTATCAGAGAGCAGTGGGCTGCTACTTAAAGCGCCCGGGGAGCAGATGGTGGGGGGGTTAAGGACCTTGCTCAGGGGTCCACAGTGGTTCACCCAGGAGTCGTGTCAGGGAATCGAACCCGGGTCCTCCGCGCCCAAGCCCACGACGCTACCACTGGGCTATCCACTCCCAACCCAATTTTTGTTATACTTGTATGATCCCCGAGGGGAAATTAGGGTTCTGCATTTCACCCATCTCTGTACTGAGTGTCAGAGAGCAGTGGGCTGCTACTTAAAGCGCCCGGGGGATTTGGAGGGTTAAGGACCTTGCTCAGGGATCCACAGTGTTTAACCTAGGGGTCGTGTCGGGGGACTCGAACCCGGGTCCTCCGCGCCAAAGCCCACGACGCTACCACTAGGCCACCCACTCCCCCATAAGAGTGAGAAAATATTGTTCCAATATTTCAGTGTATCAATATTTTTCCCACCCTTATTAAATAATCAGGTGACCCCTTTGTAGTCAGTCGAGGTGCAGGCGGATCATTACGAAAAAATAAAGCAAAAAATATTTGCACAGCTAATACCGCGATATAATGTGTAAATATATCATGATTTCATATCAGTATATTGCACAGCCCTAATTCCATTGGCGTGATTGAAAGACTCAACATTTCCTGACTTATAATGAATTTTAACCCCGTCCATGCTCTTTTCGTGTTCTTGAAAAATGTAATAAAAAAGGGGTGACGTAAAATCACAATGCTAGTGTGTTTGGGCAGTTTGCTTGCGGCGAGAGCTGTCGTCCACACAGAGGCTTCAAGTAAATACTGATGTAATCTAAAATCTACATGGTATTTATTTTCTTTTCACAAAATTTTTTTACTTAAAGGAATAGTTCACCCACAGAATGATGTAACTTTATTTTCCACTTCCCCTCATGCTGAGCAAGACTCTGGAGCACTTTTTTAATATCTGAAATGCAGCCTGAGATCGGGGGGTGTTCATTATCCACCAACTTTCATATAATGGAGGTCACCATCGCTTGAAACAAAAAGGTCCATAAAAGTCCACGAAAACTCATCAATATTTAGGACCCTATAAAATCCGCGATGACGAATCACGGACGGAATCACGGATTTGAACATTAAAAATGGAATTTATTAAAAACGCGGAATGTTACAGAAATGAGCAAAGATTTCTGAAAATGTGTTTTTTTTTTTCTTATTAAAAAGGGAAAGCTTTGCTCGGAAAAATGCTCCAAGGGGGGTCACTAAGGCCGCAGAGCGCACCGACCCTGCACCCTGCAAAAGTAAAAACCGAAAAACATCGAAAACAGAAAAAGTTAAAACAGAATTTTTGAAAAAAATAAAACGGATTTCATAGGGCTCTAAATATTCCTCCATACTGCTCGTCCAATGTAATCCAAGTGTCCTGAGTGGGTAGCGTCCAGGATTTACTGGAAACCATCATTTACTAGATTTTTAGAGACTAAACAGTAGAACATTGCAATTTCTATTTGAGTGTTCATGCACGTTCATGACACTACAGAAGCCACAGCGTTCAGCGCCTATTCTGCTGATAATACAAGCGTAGAAGAAGAAATACGGTGTTTACATTGTGCTAAGAGCGACTGAGCTGCAGACAAACACAAGAGGGGTTGATGTTGATTTAAAACAAAGAAAGAAAAAGAGAACTCGCGATCTCGTCTGCCGCGGCTTCTGTAGTGTCGTGAACTTGCACGAACGCGCAGATAGAAACTGCGATGTTCTACTGTTTAGGCTCTAAAAATCTAGTAAATGATGGTTTCCAGTAAATTCTGGACGCTACCCACTCAGGACACTTGGATTACATTGGACGAGCAGTATGGAGGAATACTGACAAGTTTTTGTAGACTTTTATGGACCTTTTTTGATCTGTCGCTGGTGAACTCCATTATATAAAAGTTGGGGGGAAAACGAACCCCCCCCCCCCGGATCTCCGGCTGCATGTGAGATATTAAAAAAGTGCTCCAGAGTCTTACTCAGCATGAGGATGAGGAGAAGATGAAGGACCATCATTCTGTGGGTGTATTATTCCTTCAAATCCACGTCCAACATATCTGGCATCCAGGACGGAGAGCAACTGGGACTCGTATATGTTTTCTCGTCTCTTAGGTCCCATGGGGGTCACTGGAAGGGGCGTGACTTCGGCTCAGGTTTCCGTGCTGACGCAGCTTCTCTCTCCTCTGTCTGCAGTTTCCTTACTGAACCCGGAGCTGGAGGACCAGGTCCCGGAGCCCACCGGGAACGTGGTTTTGGGCCCTCTGACTCCGGCGGACCTGGAGCAGCAGCAGGACCCGGCCTCGTCCTCCCTCTTTGGTGACAACGTGAACCTGGAATGGCTTACCTGGGACGGCACCCTGCCCAACGGTGCCGTTTCCATCTACAACGGCTACACCGAGCGCACCGACTACGTCTGCCGGTACAAGTGTGAGGCGGGCTTCTACAACCCCAGCCTCGGCCCGTACTGCCGCTACCCGTACGGCGACCGGGAGTATTACGCCCCCGAGTTCCAGATCCTGGCCAACAGAGACAACTTTGAGTTCCTGGAGTGGAAAGAAGGGTCTTACGGTTCAGTGCCGCAGCATTCGGTGCGGACCTGCACCAGCACCAGCATCTACGTGGGGAAGAACAAGTACGGTCTGGGGAAGGTCGTCCCCCAGTTCGAGGCCTTCTTCCTGCCCTGGGAGGGAGACGAGTACTGGTACAAGAAGTACCAGGTCCTGACCATCAACCGGGACGCCTACACCCAGCACATCACCGACGTCAAGTATGCCATCGATGAGGTGGCCATCTTCCAGTACCCTCCGGAAACCATGCAAATCTCAGGAGTCACCAACAACGAGTGCCAGGCCATCACCAAGACCGTTACCATCTCCAAAACCTCAGAGGTGGAGACCACGTGGAGCATCGGCCGCGCCACCATGCTGGGCATCACGGGCAGCATCACAGCCAAGATCCCCCTCATCGGCTCCGGAGGCATCGAGCTGAGCGGCGAGAAGACGCTGCAGTTCTCCAGAGGAACCACGGTGGTGGAGTCGCTCAGCCACTCCGTGTCCGTGGAGCTCACCGTCCCACCCAACCACTCCTGCAGGGTCCGCATGGAGGGCCGCAAGATCAAGGCCGACATCCCCTACACAGCCAGGCTCAGCCGCACCTACCGCAACGGCGAGACCCAGTGGACCTCCATCTCCGGCACGTACGACGGCGTTCAGATCGGGGAGGTCCGAGCTGTGGTGGACCGCTGTGAACCGGTGGCTGATGCCAAACCCTGCCCCTGAAAGACCTACGAAGACTCGCAGAGAACGCCTGAAACACCGCTGTCACCAAAATAAAACACGTCACAATAAAGAGAAAATATACGAAATTCCATGTGTGCTGGTGTCTGTAAATGCAACATTTCATCACTTCATCTCACATTAGGGCTCATTCTACAGAAACATCCATTTTTTCTGTCCCTGGCCTTTAGAGAAATATTACTTGTGAAAAAATGGTTTTACTCAAATTTCACATTTTAACATTTACACTGTTATTTATGACTGGATGAGTTGCACTGTAGCCTCCCCCCATGCTCCAGCCCCATATACAATACACATTATCAAATACAAAACACCCCCCCCCCCCCCAAAAAAAAAAAACAAAAACAAAAAACAACACAAAACAAAACAAAAAAAGACAAAAAAAAAAATTCAAGACAAAGGCAGGCCCAAACAATCTCCAACCCTACACACCTGTGCCCATAAACAAAGTATTTACAACCACATAAACAAATGCATTACACTGTGTCAATAATCACTATTATAACAAAAACACTACAGGCAATAACCACAACACATATCATCCTCATACAAACTTATACACACTCATAATCATATATCAGAATAATACAATATATCGTCAATACTTATAACAATATTAAGCATTCTCTATATATTAATATATCATAATACATTTTATATTTATAACTTAAAACTTATATTGATTCATAAAATGGCTCATGTTTCACATAATAATAATTTTACAAACATAAATTTTGCTTTACTCATAAGTTACGATATTACGGACTGCATCCTTGAATGTTTACACCAGATTTTCAGTTATTTTCATGTTTGTAACTAAAACATGGCTACACAAATGAATAAAAGTCATTTGTGGAACGGAGCATGCAGAACGCCGCCGGGTAGCGTCGCTCCGCCGGTCCCGTGAGAAGCGAACAGTCAGCGGTCTGCGCGGCAGGATGAGCGGCTTGAAGACGATCCTGACGTCCACGGCGGTGGTCGGAGCTCTGGGGGTGGGCTACGCGATGTGGTCGGTGATCTCCCCCAGCGACGAGCGGCGGAAGGAGATGGTGAAGAACCTTCCTGAGTCCAACCCGATGAGGATGGAGGAGACGAGGCAGAGGAACGCCATGGTGATGCAGGTACTGAAGGACGCGGCGGAGACCAACGACAACCTGGCCAGAGGATACGGTGGACCTGCCAAGTAGATCAGGATCCGTTGCCATGGATGTCAGTGAGACCTGCTGGTCTGCAGACCCCCGTCTGGTCCACACGAGCACGGACATGGACAGATGAGCACATGGAGGACGTCTGATGTGCAGCTCTAAACTTATATGTGTATTTAATTGTTTAATTAAATCTCTGTAATATTAAAAAAAAGGAGCCTCAGGACGGAGGGGTGACGTGGCGCTGGAGTGGCGACACGCAGCAGCAGTGTGTGTATGGGATGAAGAGTTGTGGCTGTTTTTAGTGATCCTACTAACATCCTACTAACATTTTTTTCAACTAACTTTGACCACTTGTGGAGGATAATGGCAGCAAGGACTCACCTTAGTCTGAGGAACATCCTTCTCCTTTTGACATTGTTATGCCACCTTTTTCTCGGTGCTTGTGAGAATGGAAAACCACTCCAGTACAGCCGTGACTTTTTACTTCTGCTCCGTGACTCCGGAAAAGGCATCGTGGACTCCTCGGCATCTATACCTCTGGAGATCAATCGGCTGATTTCTTCTGCAAGGAACCGGAGCTGGTCGTCTGGGCCCAAACGCACCAGGAAACGTGGAAGACGCGGCGGTCTGCGCCAGAGGCTTCGGCGGCAGGGACACCGTCGGATTCCGTTGCCCACTGTTATCCTGGCTAACGCTCAGTCGCTCCGGAACAAAGTGGAGGAGCTTCAGGGCAATGTCAAGTACCTTGCAGAGTACAGGGATGCTTGTATTCTGGCTCTCACGGAGACCTGGCTTAAGGAGCACGATCCATCCTCGGATCTGGAGATCGATGGATTTGGTGCTCCATACCGCCTTGACAGAGACCCTGCTGTGACCGGGAAGTCACTCGGCGGGGGTGTGTGTCTCTATGTTAATAAAAACTGGTGCTCTACAGTGGTTGTCAGGGAGACACTATGCACCAAAGACATTGAACTATTATCTGTATCACTGCGGCCCTATTATTTACCTAGGGAATTCCCACAGTTATTCATCACTCTGGTTTATATTCACCCAAAGGCAAACGCCGATGTTGCTACTGCGGCTATGCTAAAAACAGTGCAGCGGTTGCAAGGGATAGCACCGGACGCACCGCAGCTTATATTGGGTGATTTTAATCATTGCAAACCATCAAAGTCACTGTGCAACTTTTACCAATATGTTACGTGTCCCACCCGACACGGAAAGTGTCTGGACCTCTGTTTTGGTTCCATTAAAGGAGCGTATAAATCCTCTAGAGCTCCGCTGGCATGTCGGACCACATACAGTGTATTTGGTTCCGTCATACAAATCTGTCCTGAAGAGGAACAGGCCGGAGAGGAGATTAGTTCCGGTTTGGTCGGAAGAATCAATTTACTGTCTCCAGATTGTTTTAATGATACGGACGGAGCTTTTTACACATGCCTGTGAGGATCTGGATGAACTTACAAATGTTGTTTCATCATATGTTTCTTTCTGTGAGAGCTCTATAATTCCAAGGAAAGAGATCTCCATCTATCCCAATAACAAGCCGTGGGTGACCAAAAGTGTCAAAAAAATTATTAATCAGAGAAATATTTGCTTTTTGCGGGGCGACATCATACAGTATAAAGAGCTTCAAAAACAGCTAAAAAAAGGAGCTCATTGTGGCCAGAAGCAAGTATAAAGATAAAATTCAGAACATGTTAAGCACAGGCAGCTCACGCCCTGCTTGGGAGGGCATTAAATCTATGATGGGGATGCAACATAGGAAGGGTAACATATCGCTTAATGGGAAGTCTGATCTGGTCCTCTCGGATGAACTTAACAGTTTTTATAACCGTTTTAACGTTTGTGATTTTACTGATGAACTCTCGGGTTTTAACACATCCCCCCCCCACAATGGTGTTTTTGTTGACAGAGACAGAGTTTGTAGACTCTTTCAGAGTACTAAGGCGAGGAAAAGTCCCGGTCCAGATGGCATTGGGGGTCGGGTCCTCAAGAACTGTGCAGTCCAGCTGGCAGATATATTTAGTTTTATCTTTTCAATGTCCCTCCAGCTGCACAAGGTCCCTTTGCTCTGGAAGAACTCCGTTATTGTTCCAGTCCCTAAATCTATATCTCCCAAATCACTTAATGACTTCAGACCTGTTGCACTGACCTCCCTCGTTATGAAGTCATTTGAAAAAATAGTGAAGGAATCACTTCTGGCCTGCGTCCAAAATAACCTGGATCCACTGCAGTTTGCGTACAGATCAGGCAGAGGTGCTGATGATGCAGTTGGCACCCTGTTGAATCTGGTTTTAACTCATCTTGAGGGGACAAAGTCCTTTGTTCGTCTTTTATTTATTGATTTTTCGTCCGCTTTTAATTGCATTCAGCCGCATATTTTAGCAGAGAGATTGAGGGACTCTCACAACATCGATCCTGGTCTTATAGCCTGGATCGTTGACTTTTTAACAGTAAGACCACAACGAGTGAGGGTTAATGGTGTTCTCTCAGACACTCTTGTCTCCTCTACTGGATCACCTCAGGGCTGCGTTCTTTCGCCTTTATTATTTGTCTTATACACAAATGAATGCCGGAGTCAGCACACGGGGCGACACATTCTTAAATTTGCTGATGACTCTGTCATCGTGTCCCTGCTGGGCAAGGATGACCAGGAGCACGGACCTGTAGTGAAGGAATTTCTAGACTGGTGCAGCTCTTCCTTCCTTCAGATTAATGTGGATAAAACAAAGGAAATGCTGATTGACTTCCGTAGAAGTCCCACAGTCATCTCCCCAGTGAGGATTCAGAATGAGGCAGTGGAGCTGGTCAGTAATTATAAGTACCTTGGAACTTATATAGATGACAAGATGACCTTCGCGACTCAAGTTGACGCCGTGTGTAAAAAGGCCCATCAGCGCATGTATTTTTACAGGAAGCTGCGCAATTTTAATGTGGACAGCACTTTTATGCGCATGTTTTACTCTTGTTTTATCGAATCCATTCTTACCTTCTCTTTTATTTGTTGGTTTGGCTCCGTCTCCCTAAAGAGCAAAAACAGGCTGCAGGGCATTGTGAGAGGTGCAGCAAAATAGCAGGTATAAACCTGAACGACCTCACTGCCCTTTATCAGCGCAGAACTTTGGGCAAGGCCCACTCCATCCTTGGGGACCGGAGCCACCCCCTGGCTGGTGAATTCCTGCTTCTCCCGTCAGGGCGAAGGTACATGCTGCCAAAGTGCAGGACCAACAGACTCAAGCACTCATTTGTCCACGCAGCCATTATTTTCTTAAACAAGTGACTAACCTGTCATGATGCTGTTGTTTCCTATCTGTTGTCTTTGTTGTTTGAATGACTGTTGTTGTTGTTGTGTTTTAGCACTGCTAGTTGCGCAAGAAATTGCCCTACGGGGACAATAAAGACTCCTTGAACCTTGAACCTTGAAGTCTTTCAGTCACACTTTTAACAAACCTTAACAAATTTATGAAATACAGTCTCCTGAGTGATTGGCATTATTATAATTCTTCTCTGACTCTGACTACATACTGAGACATAATATTTTATAAAAGCCTTAATTTATGCAAAAAAAAGTTTGGTAACACCAGAGACAAAAAGCAGCTCATGTGGTCTTTAGATATGTGTACAAAAAACACAAAATCATTAAGCTTTCATTCATGTGTCGTCATAAAGTCAACAACTTATGTAACAATGTCGTCCAAATTTAAATGTGAAAAAGAGAACTTTTTTTAGATATTGCCAAAAGCGGATGTTTCTGTAGAATGACCCTTATAAAGATTTTTCATTAACTGCCTTTAATCACGTTTACCAGTTCAGAGGAATTTTTTTCCCATTATTTCCCCATGAATTTAACATACGGTTTATCCTGAAGTCCCAACGTTTAACTTCATAGTTGTCTTTTCCAGTTACGAATAATCGCGTAGCATTGGCACCACAAATAATGAAAATATTCAACACATTTGATGCAGTTTAAAGAAATCTCTATGAATGTGTAAGGATGAAAAATGAAAAAGTAGGCTTAATGTTAAGCATTGTCAGACCACCTGTCAGTACATTTTACTGTAAAAACATTTGATAATTGTTCTTAAAAAAAAGAAAACAAAAAGACAATTGACAAAAGTAATAACACATAAAAATTCTATAAAAATTATAGATTGATTTTAAATTGTGGTTTGAAAGAAATATTAAAAACAAACACAAAGAATAAAACAAGTAAACAAGCATTATTGGGCTCTGAAGATAAAATGTTGAGCATAAAAATGCACATTAGTGCATTTATCAAGTGCATTAGTGCATTTACTTTAGTAAACGGTCCGTCCACTAAAGTATCCGGGCGGCAGCCGCAGGTTCTACCGCCACAATTTGCAGCTGTATCTGGGTCATTAAATTAGTATAAAATAATTGTTTTTGGACATTTCAAAATAGTTCTGGATTCGGGACGTGTTCCATTGTGATGGATTTAATCATGAATTGGTTCGCTCCTGTTGGAATAGTTCTTCTTGTTATTATGATCTCTGTAAACAGGTAAAAAGCTGTAGGACTTTTTAAATATGGCTGGGCTGGATGAAGCGGAGATCATGCAAGGGGCGGGGCTTACCAGTTCCACCATCGACGACGTATTTCAGTTCCTGTGGAGCCCTGAAAAGACCCTGCCTCGAAGTAGGAGCTAAAAAGGTTCTAGGAACTGAGGGCTGAGGTCTCTAGTTTCTATGTGTCCAAATGTGCCAAAAAACGGCCTGGTCCCTGAAAAGGTTCTAGGAACTCCAGAAGGTTCCTACAGTCCAAAAGCACCTTTTGGGGTCGGGCGTTTGGAACTGCTTTTGGTGTTCATGTTTACTATGACCCAATGGTAAGCCATTGTGGACAAAAGTACAACAACTGAAAAACATAGGATTTTTTTTTTTTTTTTTTGGTATAGAAAAATATCGACCTGTGACACTAAAGTATTGAACCAAACCATGAATTTTTTTGTGTTGTTGCACCCCTAGAAAACATGGATACAAGTGGTAAATGATTTTAACTCAGCAATTTATTTTGCGTACTGTTGGCTTTAACCCTGAAAGAAAGATTTTTTTCTTTCTTTCTTTTTAAAATCGGACGTGCAGAAGATGAAAATCCCAGCTTTTCTCGCAGATATTGCAATTGGGGAAAGAAAGCTGCTGCTTCACAAGGAGACCCCAAACTGCTTTCAAACCACTTTCCCGTCTTATTTAAGGTATGATTTTTATCGGTTATGATGACTCAGCAGCTCTGTCAGTAAGTCATGAAGTCAGACAGACGCAGTCCATCCCAGCAAGCCTACTGGAGCTTCGGGGCTCTTCATGCTTTGCATAGCCTCACCATCACAATCCATGACGTGTATTATGAAATGAAAATGAAAATGAATGAAATGAAAAATACTTTATTTGTACCAGAAGGGAAATTCAACATTGTAAAAAGCTCACTCTTTTTTTCCCCTTTTTTTTTTCTGTAGCTAAAGATGTTAGCATGGTTACCCTCGGCCACTTCTTTACTTCATCCTCCTGATCCGTAACAGAGGATGGAAGGTGACGATATTTCACCTCTTCTGATGTTTTGTTGTGTGCTTCCATCTCTCCATCATGCTTTGAGTAAAGCACCTAGCCACAAGCTAATTAACCTTTTAAAATACAAATGATCATTAACACCCCGGCTTGGAATGCACTTCCTCTAAAACTAGATGTTTCACCCATAAATTTTGGCCACGCACACAAGTAGAGCCAGGAAAATCATGGATATCTTGATAAACTGTTATCATTGAGCATTACAGGGTTCCCACTCTTTTCTTGAAGTTGCTTTCAGGAACTTGATTTCTTTCTCTTCCTCGTTTGATGTTTAAGTGTATATATATTTTTCTTTTATTTTTATAGTAAAAGTAAGAAAATGGGTAATAATGAGAAAAGTAAGACAAAGTAGAGACACCATAAGGAGAAAAAAGCAGCAACACTGATGTAACGTTGGACTACCCCCCTCCGGCTGTGATGGCGTTCTCCGTGTCAGCGCTGCCGAATGCTGATGCAGGTGGTGACAGAGCAGTCTTTAAAATGACCTTTACCCTGCCTCAGTCGGACCCACAGAAATAAAATGATAATCACTGTCTGTCTCAAGGACGCTCCCAGATGGCCGTGACCTCACTGATTATCAATGAGAGCTGTGTGTGAGGAGAACAATGCTGCTGTTGAGCTGCTCCTGCTTTGGTGTGATCTTGGCAGCCGGTGACGTTATACAACAAGGCTGCCTTAATCAGTCACCCAACTATTAGAGGAGATCCAACCAACGTGCTCCCTGCCTGAGCTTATCTACCAGACCAGTATCTTGTCATCAGGGGTGAGAGTGAACACGGCAGCACTTTGGACATCATGCGATTGTCCTCATACGGGACGCAGAGTCCCGGCTGGCTCATCAAAGATGGAGCACGGGTCGATAAAGCATCCTGTTATCACCAGCAGCGAGGACGGTCTCTACACCACCCCCAAGCTCCAGGTCAAGGACTGAAGCACACCTGGGGCTGAGACGTGTTGCATCATCAGATTTAGATGTGTACAGATGGGTATCAGTGGAAAAACCCAGACTCTGGTCCAGATCCAGGTTCTGGTGCACCTCTGACCTCTGTAGCATTTCTGTCCAGGTGGGAAAGGTTGCTCTCTGAATCTGTAGAGTATCAGAGGTTTCTGGGTGATTAGATCAGGAGTTCTCAACCTTTTTCATAATGGGTCCAGTTTTCAGTCCAAACTGGTCCAGGGTCCATTCATATTTAACTGTATTCGTGTAATGATGTTATTTAGTACTTAGAAGGGAAGTACGACAAAACTATTAGGTATTTATCTAGTACTTAGTAGGAAATATTAAGTGGTTATCTAGTACTTAGTAAGGAAGTAGGAGGAAACTGTGAGGAAGTTATTTAGTTTTCTCTTACCTCCTACTAAGTACTCGATAACTACCTAAAATTTCCTACTAAGGACTTTATAACTACCTAATAGTTTCCTAAGTACTAGGTGACTACTTAATAGTATCCCAAGTACTAACTACCTAATAGTTTCCTCCTACTTCCCTAAGTACTAGATAACTACCTCATCGTCCCCTCGTACTCCTCTACTAAGTACTAGATAACTACCTAATAGTTTCCTCCTACTCCCTTAGTAAGTAGTAAATAACTACCAAATAGTTTCCTCCTACTTCCCTAGTAACTAAGCAAATTTTGTGTCCCTTATTGTAAAGTGTTACTGCATTAGCATTAACGCTAGCATTAACGTCAGCATTAGCTGGTGCTCCATCCATCTTCTCAGCTCTGCTTTGTTATCTCCACCTACTAATCCATATTTAATAAATTGGCTTTGTATTATTTAGTTTTAATTTTTCTTCACAGTGTTAGCTACAGGCTAGCAGCTAGCTGAGTGTCTTCTTCTGCTTGTTTGTTGAACTCTGACAAATTAGCACCACCAGGTGGGGGGAGGCTACATTGCAACTCATCCAGTCATAAATAACAGTGTAAATATACGGTCCTCGTGGTCCACATGTGGAAAAGGAAAGTTTTTTGCGGCCCTCTAGGTGGCGCTGGAGGCCTGAGGTCGGGCCGCTGCCCCATGGTTAAGAATTATTGGATTAGATGATCAGATCTTCAGTCAGTTGAGCCTCTGTGGAGGTTTCAGACAGAAAAACACCAGATGAAGAGAAACGTACAGAGGGGAAAAAAGTATTGAACACGTCAACATTTTTTCAGAAGAGCTTTCCAGGAGAGCTTTTGATGTGAAATTTTCACCAGATGTCGGCAACAACCCAACTAATACACACATACAAAGAAATGCTAACATTTATGTCCATGAATGAAGTTATGTGTAATATAGTGAAATGACACAGGGAATAAGTATTGAATACGCTTACTGAAATTTATTGACTACTTAGTATAAAAACCTTTGTTGGTGGTTCCAGCATCCAGACGCCTCCTGTATGGAGAAACCAGTGGAAAACGTTGCTCAGGTGTGATTTTGGTCCATTCTTCCACAAACTGCCTTCAGATCTTCAAGGTTCCGGGTCTCTTCTGTCAACTCGGATCTTCAGTTCTTTTGGGTCGGGTGATTGACAGGTCCGTTCTAGCAGCTTTATCTTCTTCTTCTTAAAGCAGGTGAGCGTTTCTGGTCCGTTCTAGCAGCTTTATCTTCTTCTTCTTAAAGCAGGTGAGTGTTTCTGGTCCATTCTAGCAGCTTTATCTTCTTCTTAAAGCAGGTGAGCGTTTCTGGTCCGTTCTAGCAGCTTTATCTTCTTCTTCTTAAAGCAGGTGAGTGTTTCTGGTCCGTTCTAGCAGCTTTATCTTCTTCTTAAAGCAGGTGAGTGTTTCTGGTCTGTTCTAGCAGCTTTATCTTCTTCTTCTTAAAGCAGGTGAGCGTTTCTGGTCCGTTCTAGCAGCTTTATCTTCTTCTTAAAGCAGGTGAGCGTTTCTGGTCCGTTCTAGCAGCTTTATCTTCTTCTTCTTAAAGCAGGTGAGCGTTTCTGGTCCGTTCTAGCAGCTTTATCTTCTTCTTAAAGCAGGTGAGCGTTTCTGGTCCGTTCTAGCAGCTTTATCTTCTTCTTAAAGCAGGTGAGCGTTTCTGGTCCGTTCTAGCAGCTTTATCTTCTTCTTCTTAAAGCAGGTGAGTGTTTCTGGTCCGTTCTAGCAGCTTTATCTTCTTCTTCTTAAAGCAGGTGAGTGTTTCTGGTCCGTTCTAGCAGCTTTATCTTCTTCTTCTTAAAGCAGGTGAGCGTTTCTGGTCCGTTCTAGCAGCTTTATCTTCTTCTTCTTAAAGCAGGTGAGCGTTTCTGGTCCGTTTCTAGCAGCTTTATCTTCTTCTTAAAGCAGGTGAGCGTTTCTGGTTCGTTCTAGCAGCTTTATCTTCTTCTTCTTAAAGCAGGTGAGCGTTTCTGGTCCGTTCTAGCAGCTTTATCTTCTTCTTAAAGCAGGTGAGCGTTTCTGGTCCGTTCTAGCAGCTTTATCTTCTTCTTCTTAAAGCAGGTGAGTGTTTCTGGTCCGTTCTAGCAGCTTTATCTTCTTCTTCGTAAAGCAGGTGAGCGTTTCTGGTCCGTTCTAGCAGCTTTATCTTCTTCTTCTTAAAGCAGGTGAGCGTTTCTGGTCCGTTCTAGCAGCTTTATCTTCTTCTTCTTAAAGCAGGTGAGTGTTTCTGGTCCGTTCTAGCAGCTTTATCTTCTTCTTAAAGCAGGTGAGCGTTTCTGGTCCGCTCTAGCAGCTTTATCTTCTTCTTAAAGCAGGTGAGTGTTTCTGGTCCGTTCTAGCAGCTTTATCTACTTCTTCTTAAAGCAGGTGAGTGTTTCTGGTCCATTCTAGCAGCTTCTTCTTCTTCTTAAAGCAGGTGAGTGTTTCTTGGCTGTGTGGTGGGACGGTCGTCTTGCTGAAAGATCCAGCCTCTTTTCATCTTCAGCAGATTCTGGTCCAGAATGTCTCTCTACTTTCCTCCATTCATTCTTCCTTCAATCATATGAAGTCTGCCAGTCCCACATGCTGAAAAACAGCCTCCACCATGATGCTCCCACCTCCAAACTTCACTGTTGCTATGGTGTTTTTGGTGCCATTTCTCCTCCAAACATGTTGTGTCTTATGACATTTGAAGAGTTCAGTTCTGGTCTCATCTGACCAGACTATGTTTCCCAGAATGTCATGGGTTTGTCCAGATGTTGTGTTGCAAACTTCAAACCAGCATCAACCTGCTTCTTCTTCAGAAATGGAGTCTTGCGTGGTGTGCGTGCATGAAGGCCATGGCGGTTGAGTGCATTCCTTCTTGTTTTCTCTGAAACAACTGTAGCTGCTGGTTCCAGGTCTTTCTGAAGCTCTCCACGAGTGGTCCTGGGCTGTTGGAGAACCTTTCTGATGATTGTTCTGACTCCTCTGTCTGAAATCTTGTGAGGAGCACCTGGCCGTGGCCGCTTTATGACCATGCCGTGTTCTTTCCACTTCCGGATGATGGTCCCAATGGTGCTCACTGTAACTTTCAGAAGCTTACAAATGCACCTGGAACCAATGCCTTCAGTGTGTTTGCAATAACAAGGTTGCGTAGGTCTTTAGACAGCTCTTTGCTTTTACCCATCATGCAATGCTTCTTGTCTGACACCTTGGTGATGAGAAACCTTTTTAAAGGCATGTGATTAGTTACTAGTGTAAGGGAGGTTTTGCTCTTATTTTTCCTCCTCGCTTATTTGCATAATAATTTATTCTCATACTTTAAATTTCTTACAATCAGGACTAAAGCAGCTGATATTACTTTGCACTGATAGAGGACAGGATTACTTTCTAAATACTGACAGACTCCAGCTGCTTTCTTGGCTTTCAGATCTTTTTGTCTCCATTTCTTCATGTGTTCAATACTTATTCCCTGTTTCACTATATTACACATAACTTCATTCATGGACATAAATGTTAGGATTTCTTTGTATGTGTGCATTACTTGGGTTGTTGCCGACATCTGGTTAACATTTCACATCAAAAGCTCTCCTGGAAAGCTCTTCTGAGAAGAAAAAGTTGATGTGTCTATTTCTTCCCGCCTCACTTTATGTTCATGCCTGGAAAGACTTTTATAACAGGGGTGGTCATGGACGGTCCTCCAAACCGAGGGTCTGTCTGTGTGGACTCTGCATGTTCTCCACCATACATGTGTGGTAAAGTATGCAAGGAGGGGTGTCTCAGTCCTGATAAACAGAGGGGTAGGTGGAGGTTTTCCTTCCTGGTTCTGGTTTTGATGGAGGTTTTCCTTCCTGGTTCTGGCCCTGATGGAGGTTTTCCTGCTGTTTCTAGTCCTGATAGAGGTTTTCCTCCTGGTTCTGGTCCTGAAGGAGGTTTTTTCTGCTGGTTCTGGTCCTGATGGAGGTTTTCCTGCTGGTTCTGGTCCTGATGGAGGTTTTCCTTCCTGGTTCTGGCCCTGATGGAGGTTTTCCTGCTGTTTCTAGTCCTGATAGAGGTTTTCCTCCTGGTTCTGGTCCTGAAGGAGGTTTTTCTGCTGGTTCTGGTCCTGATGGAGGTTTTCCTGCTGGTTCTGGTCCTGAAGGAGGTTTTCCTGCTGGTTCTGGTCCTGAAGGAGGTGTTCCTGCTGGTTCTGGTCCTAAAGGATGTTTTCCTGCTGGTTCTGGTTCTGATGGGGGTTTTCCTCCTGGTTCTGGTCCTGATGGAGGTTTTACTGCTGGTTCTGGTTCTGATGGAGGTTTTCCTGCTGGTTCTGGTCCCGATGGTGTTTTTTCTTCCTGGTTCTGGTCCTGATGGAGGTTTTCCTCCTGGTTCTGGTCCCGATGGTGTTTTTTTCTTTCTGATTCTGGTCCTGATGGAGGTTTTCCTCCTGGTTCTGGTCCTGAAGGAGGTTTTCCTCCTGGTTCTGGTCCCAATGGTGTTTTTTTCTTCCTGGTTCTGGTCCTGAAGGAGGTTTTCCTCCTGGTTCTGGTGCCAATGGTGTTTTCTTCTTCCTGGTTCTGGTTCTGATGGAGGTTTTCCTCCTGGTTCTGGTCCTGAAGGAGGTTTTCCTCCTGGTTCTGGTCCCAATGGTGTTTTTTTCTTCCTGGTTCTGGTCCTGAAGGAGGTTTTCCTCCTGGTTCTGGTCCCAATGGTGTTTTTTCTTCCTGGTTCTGGTCCTGATGGAGGTTTCCTCCTCCTGGTTCTGGTCCCAATGTTGTTTTTTTCTTTCTGGTTCTGGTCCTGATGGAGGTTCTCCTGCTGGTTGTAGTCCTGATGGAGGTTTTCCTCCTGGTTCTGGTCCTGATGGAGGTTTTCCTGCTGGTTCTTGTCCTGATGGAGGTTTTCCTGCTGGTTCTGGTCCTGAAGGAGGTTTTCCTCCTGGTTCTGGTCCTGATGGAGGTTTTCCTCCTGGTTCTGGTCCTGATGGAGGTTTTCCTGGTGGTTCTATTTCTGATGGTGGATTTTTCTCCTTGTTCTGATCCTGATGGAGGTTTTCCTCCTGTTTCTAGTCCTGATGGAGGTTTTCCTGCTGGTTCTGGTCCCGATGGTGGTTTTTTTCTTCCTGGTTCTGGTCCTGAAGGAGGTTTTCCTCCTGGTTCTGGTTCTGATGGAGGTTTTCCTGCTGGTTCTGGTCCCGATGGTGGTTTTTTCTTCCTGGTTCTGGTCTTGATGGAGGTTTTCCTGCTGGTTCTAGTCCTGATGGAGGTTTCCTCCTGGTTCTGGTCCCGATGGTGGTTTTTTCTTCATGGTTCTGGTCCTGATGGAGGTTTTCCTCCTGGTTCTGGTCCCGATGGTGGTTTTTTCTTCCTGGTTCTAGTCCTGATGGAGGTTTTCCTGCTGGTTCTGGTCCCGATGGTGGTTTTTTCTTCCTGGTTCTAGTCCTGATGGAGGTTTTCCTGCTGGTTCTGGTCCCGATGGTGGTTTTTTCTTCCTGGTTCTGGTTCTGATGGAGGTTTTCCTGCTGGTTCTAGTCCTGATGGAGGTTTTCCTCCTGGTTCTGGTCCTGATGGAGGTTTTCCTGCTGTTTCTAGTCCTGATAGAGGTTTTCCTCCTGGTTCTGGTTCTGATGGAGGTTTTCCTGCTGGTTCTGGTCCCGATGGTGGTTTTTTCTTCCTGGTTCTGGTCTTGATGGAGGTTTTCCTGCTGGTTCTAGTCCTGATGGAGGTTTTCCTCCTGGTTCTGGTCCCGATTGTGGTTTTTTTCTCCTGGTTCTGGTCCTGATGGATGTTTTCCTCCTGGTTCTGGTCCTGAAGGAGGTTTTCCTCCTGGTTCTGGTCCTGATGGAGGTTTTCCTCCTGGTTCTGGTCCTGAAGGAGGTTTTCCTCCTGGTTCTGGTCCCAATGGTGTTTTTTCTTCCTGGTTCTGGTCCTGAAGGAGGTTTTCCTCCTGGTTCTGGTCCTGATGGAGGTTTTCCTCCTGGTTCTGGTCCTGAAGGAGGTTTTCCTCCTGGTTCTGGTCCCAATGGTGTTTTTCTTCCTGGTTCTGGTCCTGAAGGAGGTTTTCCTTCTGGTTCTGGTCCCAATGGTGTTTTTTTCTCCTGGTTCTGGTCCTGATGGAGGTTTTCCTCCTGGTTCTGGTCCTGAAGGAGGTTTTCCTCCTGGTTCTGGTCCCAATGGTGTTTTTTTCTTCCTGGTTCTGGTCCTGAAGGAGGTTTTCCTCCTGGTTCTGGTCCCAATGGTGTTTTTTTCTTCCTGGTTCTGGTCCTGATGGATGTTTTCCTCCTGGTTCTGGTCCTGATGGTGTTTTTTTTTTTCTGGTTCTGGTCCTGATGGAGGTTTTCCTGCTTGTTGTAGTCCTGATGGAGGTTTTCCTGCTGGTTCTGGTTCTGATGGAGATTTTCCTCCTGTTTCTGGTTCTGATGGAGGTTTTCCTGCTGGTTCTGGTCCCGATGGTGGTTTTTCTTCCTGGTTCTGGTCCTGATGGAGGTTTTCCTCCTGGTTCTGGTTCTGATGGAGGTTTTCCTCCTGGTTCCGGTCCCGATGGTTGTTTTTTCTTCTTGGTTCTGGTCCTGATGGAGGTTTTCCTGCTGGTTCTAGTCCTGATGGAGGTTTTCCTCCTGGTTCTGGTCCTGATGGAGGTTTTCCTCCTGGTTCTGGCCCTGATGGAGGTTTTCCTGCTGGTTCTGTTTCCGATGGTGGCTTTTTCTTCCTGGTTCTGGTCCTGATGGAGATTTTCCTCCTGGTTCTGGTTCTAATGGAGGTTTTCCTCCTGGTTCTGGTCCCGATGGTGTTTTTTTTCTCCTGGTTCTGATCCTGATGGAGGTTTTCCTCCTGGTTCTGGTCCTGAAGGAGGTTTTCCTCCTGGTTCTGGTCCCAATGGTGGTTTTTTCTTCCTGGTTCTGGTTCTGATGTAGGTTTTCCTCCTGGTTCTGGTCCCAATGGTGGTTTTTTCTTCCTGGTTCTGGTGGAGGTTTTCCTCCTGGTTCTGGTTCTGATGGAGGTTTTCCTCCTGGTTCTGGTCCTGATGGAGGTTTTCCTCCTGGTTCTAGTCCTGATGGAGGTTTTCCTCCTGGTTCTGGTCCTGATGGAGGTTTTCCTCCTGGTTCTAGTCCTGATGGAGGTTTTCCTCCTGGTTCTAGTCCTGATAGGGGTTTTCCTCCTGGTTCTGGTTCTGATGGAGGTTTTTTCCTCCTGGTTCTGGTACCGATGGTGGTTTTCTCCTGGTTCTGGTCCTGATGGATGTTTTCCTCCTGGTTCTGGTCCTGAAGGAGGTTTTCCTCCTGGTTCTGGTCCCAATGGTGTTTTTTCTTCCTGGTTCTGGTTCTGATGGAGGTTTTCCTTCTGGTTCTGGTCCTGATGGAGGTTTTCCTCCTGGTTCTGGTCCTGAAGGAGGTTTTCCTCCTGGTTCTGGTCCCAATGGTGTTTTTTTCTTCCTGGTTCTGGTCCTGATGGATGTTTTCCTCCTGGTTCTGGTCCTGATGGTGTTTTTTTCTTTCTGGTTCTGGTCCTGATGGAGGTTTTCCTGCTTGTTGTAGTCCTGATGGAGGTTTTCCTGCTGGTTCTGGTTCTGATGGAGATTTTCCTCCTGGTTCTGGTTCTGATGGAGGTTTTCCTGCTGGTTCTGGTCCCGATGGTGGTTTTTTCTTCCTGGTTCTGGTCCTGATGGAGGTTTTCCTCCTGGTTCTGGTTCTAATGGAGGTTTTTCCTGCTGGTTCTGGTTCCGATGGTGGTTTTTTCTTCCTGGTTCTGGTCCTGATGGAGGTTTTCCTGCTGGTTCTAGACCTGATGGAGGTTTTCCTGCTGGTTCTGGTCCCGATGGTGGTTTTTTCTTCCTGGTTCTGGTCCTGATGGAGGTTTTCCTGCTGGTTCTAGTCCTGATCGAGGTTTTCCTCCTGGTTCTGGTCCTGATGGAGGTTTTCCTCCTGGTTCTGGCCCTGATGGAGGTTTTCCTGCTGGTTCTGTTTCCGATGGTGGCTTTTTCTTCCTGGTTCTGGTCCTGATGGAGATTTTCCTCCTGGTTCTGGTTCTAATGGAGGTTTTCCTCCTGGTTCTGGTCCCGATGGTGTTTTTTTCTCCTGGTTCTGATCCTGATGGAGGTTTTCCTCCTGGTTCTGGTCCTGAAGGAGGTTTTCCTCCTGGTTCTGGTCCCAATGGTGGTTTTTTTCTTCCTGGTTCTGTTTCTTATGGAGGTTTTCCTCCTGGTTCTGGTCCCAATGGTGGTTTTTTCTTCCTGGTTCTGGGAGGTTTTCCTCCTGTTCTGGTTCTATGGAGGTTTCCTTCTGGTTCTGGTCCTGTTGGAGGGTTTCCTCCTGGTTTTGGTTCTATGGAGGTTTTCCTGCTGGTTCTGGTCCCGATGGTGGTTTTTCTTCCTGGTTCTGGTTCTGATGGAGGTTTTCCTCCTGGTTCTGGTCCTGATGGAGGTTTTCCTCCTGGTTCTGGTTCTGATGGAGGTTTTCTTCCTGGTTCTGGTCCCGATGGTGTTTTTTTCTCCTGGTTCTGGTCCTGATGGATGTTTTCCTCCTGGTTCTGGTCCTGAAGGAGATTTTCCTCCTGGTTCTGGTCCCAATGGTGTTTTTTCTTCCTGGTTCTGGTTCTGATGGAGGTTTTCCTTCTGGTTCTGGTCCTGATGGAGGTTTTCCTCCTGGTTCTGGTCCTGAAGGAGGTTTTCCTCCTGGTTCTGGTCCCAATGGTGTTTTTTTCTTCCTGGTTCTGGTCTGATGGATGTTTTCCTCCTGGTTCTGGTCCTGATGGTGTTTTTTTCTTTCTGGTTCTGGTCCTGATGGAGGTTTTCCTGCTTGTTGTAGTCCTGATGGAGGTTTTCCTGCTGGTTCTGGTTCTGATGGAGATTTTCCTCCTGGTTCTGGTTCTGATGGAGGTTTTCCTGCTGGTTCTGGTCCCGATGGTGGTTTTTTCTTCCTGGTTCTGGTCCTGATGGAGGTTTTCCTCCTGGTTCTGGTCCCAATGGTGGTTTTTTCTTCCTGGTTCTGGTTCTGATGGAGGTTTTCCTCCTGGTTCTGGTCCCAATGGTGGTTTTTTTCTTCCTGGTTCTGGTGGGGTTTTCCTCCTGGTTCTGGTTCTGATGGAGGTTTTCCTTCTGGTTCTGGTCCTGTTGGAGGGTTTCCTCCTGGTTCTGGTTCTGATGGAGGGTTTCCTGCTGGTTCTGGTCCCGATGGTGGTTTTTTCTTCCTGGTTCTGGTTCTGATGGAGGTTTTCCTCCTGGTTCTGGTCCTGATGGAGGTTTCCTCCTGGTTCTGGTTCTGATGGAGGTTTTCCTCCTGGTTCTGGTCCCGATGGTGTTTTTTTCTCCTGGTTCTGATCCTGATGGAGGTTTTCCTCCTGGTTCTGGTCCTGAAGGAGGTTTTCCTCCTGGTTCTGGTCCCAATGGTGGTTTTTTCTTCCTGGTTCTGGTTCTGATGGAGGTTTTCCTCCTGGTTCTGGTCCCAATGGTGGTTTTTTCTTCCTGGTTCTGGTGGAGGTTTTCCTCCTGGTTCTGGTTCTGATGGAGGTTTTCCTTCTGGTTCTGGTCCTGTTGGAGGGTTTCCTCCTGGTTCTGGTTCTGATGGAGGTTTTCCTGCTGGTTCTGGTCCCGATGGTGGTTTTTTCTTCCTGGTTCTGGTTCTGATGGAGGTTTTCCTCCTGGTTCTGGTCCTGATGGAGGTTTTCCTCCTGGTTCTGGTTCTGATGGAGGTTTTCCTGCTGGTTCATGTCCCGATGGTGGTTTTTTCTTCCTGGTTCTGGTTCTGATGGAGGTTTTCCTCCTGGTTCTGGTCCTGATGGAGGTTTTCCTCCTGGTTCTGGTTCTGATGGAGGTTTTCCTGCTGGTTCTGGTCCCGATGGTGGTTTTTTCTTCCTGGTTCTGGTCCTGATGGAGGTTTTCCTCCTGGTTCTGGTCCTGATGGAGGTTTTTCTGCTGGTTCTGGTCCCAATGGTGGTTTTTCTTCCTGGTTCTGGTTCTGATGGAGGTTTTTCCTCCTGGTTCTGGTCCTGATGGAGGTTTTCCTCCTGGTTCTGGTTCTGATGGAGGTTTTCCTGCTGGTTCTGGTCCCGATGGTGGTTTTTTCCTCCTGGTTCTGGTCCTGATGGAGGTTTTCCTCCTGGTTCTGGTCCTGATGGAGGTTTTCCTGCTGGTTCTGATGGTGCCCCTCAGTGTTAGATTTAGCTGGTGTTAAGACGTTTGCTGTAACCCTGCAGATCATAAACTAGCTGCGGTTTTTATTGGGGGTAATTAGTCTGCAGGAGGTTTTAAAACTCAGCAAGTCCAGCATGCAGCCTCACTTCAGCAGGAACCTGGAAAGGTAAAAAAAAAAAGCTCACTTCTATTCATCAGAATCAAGGTTGAACTCTTTTATAAACATGTTTCTGTGTGATTGGCTGAAATGAGTGAATTCACTGACCCTCGTGTATCTAAAGGTTTTAGTTCTTGATCTATCTTGATTAAGCTTCTAGTTCGGCTGAAATCCTGCTGTGGAGGGCTGAGAAGACCCCAGCGTTGTCTTATTTCTAATAATTCAGCTCTGTCATTTCCTCAGCACTGTTGTCTAACATTTTATGTCAAGTTTAAACAATCATAATTTCCTGTAACTCTGGAGAAATTGCTGTTGTAACACCATTGTTTCTCTTTGTTTACTGCAGCTGCTGTTGGAATTAAACCAATAAATGATGCAGTCATCTTCACCTGGAAAGTGTTAAATTTCTAAAAGAAGAATGTTTTCTATGTCAAGCTGTAACTATAGACATTAAGAGAGTTTTTTGTGACTTTAACTGTTCCTTTGGTGACTGGTCAATAAATGTAGTGATTGAAAGCCAAAATGCCTTTTTGAAAAGAAAAAAACGTTTTTTTTTTATTTCTGGTTGATTTTCAGGTTTGGTGTGTGATTGGTTGCATCTCTTCCCACTAATGATGTTTTCTGTGTATGTCTAGATGGGGTGGTGTGTTGCTGTCGTCGTGGCAACGCTGCAGCTCGCCTGCTCGGCTCTGCAGCCCGACCCTCTGCTCTACATCTCCCAGCAGCAGGACAGCCAGGAAAGAGCCGACAGTGAGTGCTTCAGTGTATCTGCACCTCCGTACAGAGCATGCTCTGTCCGTAATCTCTCAGAGGTCTGGTTTGTAAATTGTGTGCATGAATTCATACAGGACAAAGGTGAAGCCAGGCCATAAAATAACAGCTACACTCTCAGGTTTGCTGCCAGAGAAATTAGAAGTATTTTTCTCCAGGCACAGACTGTGTGTAATTTTGGCCACATGCTTGCTTTCTCCTCCCTTTCTCAGTCAGGTCCTGTCTTATTCGGTTAAAATGTTTATGAGTAAAACTACAGAAATGAAAATACTTAGTTACGACCAAACTTCGCAAACGTTTTCAGGCACTGCAACAAATACTACAAGGCCTCTCCAGAAGCTGTTGTACTCAGTTATCCAGGTTATGGTAGAACAGAAGACAAACTTCTCCCCTTGGTTTGTGAAGACGGGCAAAGAGTTAAAGGAATAGTTCACCCACAGAATGATGTAACTTTATTTTCCACTTCCCCTCATGCTGAGAAAGACTCTGGAGCACTTTTTTAATATCTCAAATGCAGCCGGCGATCAGGAAGGCTTCTTGTTTCCCCCAACTTTCATATAATGGAGTTCGCCGTGGACAGAGCCAAAAAGGTCCATAAAAGTCCACAAAAACTTGTCAATATTCCTCCATACTGCTCGTCCAATGTAATCCAAGTGTCCTGAGTGGGTAGCGTCCAGAATTTACTCGAAACGACACCATTTAGTATATTTTTAGAGCCTAAACAGTACTACATCACATCTACTGCAATCAAGCCGATGCATGTTCATGAAACTATGTAAGCCACGGCAGACGAGATCGCGCGTTCTCTTTTTCTTTCTTTCTTTGTCTTAAATCAACATCAACCCCTCTTGGACCCTCTTGTGTTTGTCCCGGTTTGTCTGCAGCTCTGGCGCTCTTAGCACAATGTAAACAGCTAATTTCTTCTTCTACGCTTGCATTATCGGCAGAGTAGGCTCTGAAGGCCGAGGCTTCCGTAGTTTTGTGAACGCGCATATGCGCGCTTCGTGAAAGTAAGATGTAGTACAGTTTAGGTTAAAAAAATATAAATGATGTGGTTTCCAGTAAATTCTGGACGCTACCCACTCAGGACACTTGGATTACATTGGACGAGCAGTATGGAGGAATATTGACAAGTTTTTGTGGACTTTTATGGACCTTTTTGGCTCGGACCCTGGTGAACTCCATTATGTGAAAGTTGGGGGGAAAACCACAGGCCTTCCTGATTGCCGGCTGCATTTGAGATATGTGGGTGGACTATTCCTTTCAGCCCAATTCTAACTCCTGCTTTCATCCCTACCCTTCCGTTTGGCCCTTGAATTGTTCCCATAAGGAATGTGACAACCCTTCGAAATTGTCATCCTCATCACCAGTAGTCGTCCATGGGGCAGTAAACTGACATCACAGCTGCTTCTGGAAGAGTTGTCAATGCCATCTGCAGCAGCAATAATCTCCCTTTCCTCGGTGATTGGATTATTTTTTCGGCTTTGGGCCACAAAATGTAAAAATGAAAGGAAAAGAAGACGCCTTCGACTCAACGCTAACGTTATGTTACAGACACGAGCAGATGCACGTAACGTTACAAAACTAGCGATTGTTTTCACATTTGTTATGAAACTGTTTGTAATACATTAAAGCTACCTTAAAGGATAACTGTCTGTTTTTTCCAACCTGGACCGTATTTCTAGGAGTTTATACGTGCGTTTACTCACCAGTAAAATTTCGGTGTCACTTTGAGCCCTTTGGAAGATATTCATATTGAGTCGCCCTCTAGCGTGCATCCATACACACTCAGAAATACAGGTACCAGTTTGTACTTAAAACAGTCCAAAGTTTGTTGCTGGGGGGGGGGGGTTCCTCTCTGAAAGACATTTCTGTACCTTCATGGTCCATTTTTGTACCTTATCAAGCTGTATGAGTTAATAAAGTACAATTAAACCAATTAAAGATGATGAATAAAAGTCAATAAAATAGAGATTATGACAACAATCAAAGATGCTAATAATAAATGAATAATTATTATAGAAATATTAGGCCAAACACATATATAATTATACATATAATTATTACTATGATTATTATGAAAATCATAATATAATAACTATAATTATACTACTGTTTAGAAGTACTGCTATTTATAGTTATTGTACAAGCTACACACATTTTTCAATGCTGCAGGTACCCTTAGGGTCAAAGGCCGACGCGGTCGGCCTTTGACGTGTTTCCCGCCTCGGGCGCGGCGCGTCTAGGTGTGTTACGCTCGTCGAGTTTTGAGATTTTGGGCGTCAAGGGCGTCAGACGCCGGATTTGGAAAATCTGAACTTTGGCGTCTTGACGCGGGGCGTCGACCAATCAGAGCGAGTTATGACACAGACACACATTTTCTGACAGGAGGGGAAACACCCAGAAGAACCAGGGGAATCTCCTCTCTATCTGAGGACAGAGGAGGATAAACTGTGATCTGTGTCGGTCCCGGTTTCTGAACGGTGGTTTGATGACCTGCTGTCCTGATGGGATGTACTGGGCTGACAATGCTGCCCCGCATCAGAACAGCGGGTTGTTAAACTGGGCCGGATCAGACAGCTGAAAGTGCCGCTCTCCAGCAGCTCCTGGAGTAAATGATGAAAATCATCACAGTCAGAACACCTGGAATCATCTGGTGAACCAGACACAGAGCAGAGATGCCCGATGACGACGTTCCCTGCTTTGTTTATCACAGAAAGCCGAGCCGCTCTCTCTCCTGCAGCTGCCATGGTGCAGACAGAGCGGTGACAGGAAAAAGAAAAAGCAGAGGCTCCTCCCACAGCGCGGTGAGCGCGGATTGGCTGGGCATCTCTCGCCGAGCGTCAGGGCGTCAAGACGCTGGAAACCCAGCGTCTGACTTTTTAGTGACCAAGTGTCCAACTTTGGGCGTCAGGCGCGATTTTGACGCCCAAATTGCGTTTGGTCTGAACACACCATTAGGATTGAAATGGTACAAATGTGTACTTTATATTACTTTGGACCCTTTTTCATAGTATATAGGTACTTCTGGCCTCATAAAGACCAATATTGTACTTTTGAGAGAACATTTTTGAAAAATGTACCTACAGGTCCAGAAATGCTCCTGTCTTGTACCTCTGTTTCTGAGTGTGTATAGAGACAGGGCCATAATACTCATCTGTTCGCTCATTCTACTTAAAGCATTGGTGAAATGAAGGAGTTTTACTGCTGATAATGCCTTATAGCAGGGCTATTTAAATGGCAGCCTGCGGGCCACATGCGGGCCAGCCTTTGGTTCTGCAAAAATAAATAAATAAAAACAATAAAAGTCAAAAGACTTAAGATATTTCTACATCGATACATAAATATACGGTACGTCCCGGCTAATACGAGACAGTTGGCAACCCTAATATGAACACTCCCGTTAACTTGACATTAATTCAATTAAAGCTATTGCCGTGCGAATCTTTCGGGCGAAATATTCGGAGTAGGTGTGTAAAGCATTAGCGTTAGCTTTTAGCATTAACTTGTGATTATGTCCCAGGTGCTCTAGGATGGACTGAGAACAGTTGAGACATTAAAAAGGGTCTGGACAGAAGTTTTTTTTTTAGAAAATGCATCCTCTATGTGTGTACTGAAAAACAACTAAGAAATAACATCCATAAGTAATTTATCATTTTCACAATTAATCAAAAACGAGAGGTGTGATTTTGTCTTAACTGTAGCAACAGTATAAAAATACTTAGCCTGGTCCACCAGCCTGACTAACGCCATGTATGAGATACACGGCAAGTCAGTCTGGATTCCCTCCATTGGAGACTGATGTCCAATGCGAGACGAGAGGCGGGACTAACAGGAGGAAAGTGAACCGGAGAGAACCAATCAGAAGTGACTGTAGCTGGCGTAGCTCGGCACTCTGTTGCTACGTTGCTATGGCGACGCCGGAAGTCAGCGTTTACACGTTGTTTTTCTCTCTATTAAATGTAGTTTTCTTGTGTATATTAACATAGAATGTTTGGTTTTATTATCATAAATACTCTGTTATATGTCAGTATTGTTTATTGCTGAACTACTAATATGAGAAAGCGTTTCTGTCGCACATCATGTGACTATGACCCGGAAGCTGTTAGTTACGCACCAAAACAGAGCAGAAACAGCGGTGGAGACATCGGAAGAGTTTAACGTTCATCTGTTCATAATTCTACTGCTGGACTGTGATTGGTCCGGTCAATTTTTTACCGGAGTGGAATCATTCTCCAATGGAGGGAGCCCAGACTGACTTACCGTGTATCTCATACATGGCGTTAGTCAGGCTGGTGTACCAGGCTAAAAAATACTGAGTACAGTTGAGACACCACTGAAATGTCTGAAGAGCTGATACTGCTGATGGAATGAACTATTAAAAACTTCAGTTACAACTTTTTTACACTTTATTAAGTTTTCAATTTGATTTAATTAAACAATAGCATAGACAAGCGTTTTTAAAGATTTAAAAGAACAAATTATTGAATGGACACTGCAAACAGTACACATGTAAACACAATAACAGTGCAATAACAACTAAATGAGTCAGAGTAGCAGACTTCAAATGTAAAAAAAATAACTACCGTTGATTTGTTCAAAGTTTGCCTAATTGTGACTTAAATCTTAAAATCCTGCGCTGCTGAACAGCATGCAAATCAATCAACTGTACTCGATGACCACCTCACACATTTCACTGAATTATGTGAAGACCTGACATGCAACGATGTCATTGAATATCTCAGTTTTTAGTGCACAAAACAACTTTTGCAGATGTGGAAGTTAACTTTAAAAATAAGATAAAGGGGAGGAAGAAATTCATCGTGAAAGCAACGTGGGAAAATCTAAATCTTTGTCATTGCTTCGTCTCCGTTTTGTCTCCGCTTTGTCGTCGCTGTTTCGTCCCCACTTCTTCATCTCTGCTCCTTCGTCTCCGCGTCTTCGTCTCCGCTCCTTCGTCTTCGCTTCTTCGCCTCCGCATCTTCGCCTCCGCTTCTTCGTCTCCGCTTCTTCGTCTCCACTTCTTCGTCTCCGCGTCTTCGTCTCCGCTCCTTCGTCTTCGCTTCTTCGCCTCCGCATCTTCGCCTCCGCTTCTTCGTCTCCGCTTCTTCGTCTCCGCTTCTTCGTCTCCACTTCTTCGTCTCCGCGTCTTCGTCTCCGCGTCTTCGTCTCCGCATCTTCGCCTCCGCTTCTTCGTCTCCGCTTCTTCGTCTCCACTTCTTCGTCTCTGCTTCTTCGTCTCCGCTTCTTCGTCTCCGCTTCTTCGTCTCCACTTCTTCGTCTCCGCTTCTTTGTCTCTGCGTCTTTTATCTCTGCGTCTTCATCTCTGCTTCTTCATCTCCGTTTCGTTGACGCTTTGTTGTTGCTTCGTTGCCGTTTCATAGCCTATTTGTATCCGCTTCGTCACCGCTTCATCGCCGCTTCAAGACATGAGTGGGAACCGTGTAATACGCTTGCTGCATGTGCAGGTATTTAGTGTCTCACCTGTACTCAGTCTACTCTACTTCAGAGTGGTTTCTTGTACAGATCTATTCTCACCGACATTTCCTTTCCTGTCCAGAGCTCTGGCTGAACCCGGCGCTGGGAAATGTGGCTCCTTCCCGTGAAGTCATCAACCCCCCCACAGTGAGAGACCCCCCAGACACCGAGACCACGTCACACTCCTTCCCAATGTTTGGTGAGCATGCGAACCTGAAGTGGGTGACGTGGGACGGTGTCCTCCCAAACGGCGCCGTCGCCATCTTCAACGGTTACACGGAGCGCACTGACTATGTGTGCAAAGTTAACTGTGAAGCCGGCTTCTACACCCCCAGCAAAGGGAACCTCTGCCATTACCCCTACGCGGATAAAGAGTACGCGTCCTCCAAGTTCGAACTGCTGGTCAACGTGGACCACTTTGAGTTCCTGATGTGGGTTGAAGACTCGTACGGCTCCGTTCCTCAGTATGCCATCAAAACTTGCTCCAACTCAGACATCCATGTGGGCAAGAACAAGTACGGACTTGGTAAGGTAGTGACCCGACACGAAGCCTTCTTCCTCCCCTGGGAGGGGGACGAGTACTGGTACAAGAAATACCAGGTCCTGGCTATAAACAGGGACAGCTACAGCCAGCACATCTCCCACGTGGCCTACGCCGTAGACCAGATGGAGCTGTTCCACCACCCTCCGGAGGCCCTGAAGCTCACCCGCGTCACCAACCTCGAGTGCCGAGACGTGGAGAAGACGGTGACTTTGGAGAAGACGACCACAGTGGAGAAGACCTGGGACATCGGGAGGGAGACCCGGAACGGCTCTGTGTCCACGATGACGGCCAAAGTTCCCATCCTCGGCCCCGGGGACGTGGATTTCACCAAGGAGCAGACGGTGACGTTCTCAGAGGGGACCACCATGGTGGAGTCCATCAGCCACTCGGTGTCCGTGCAGCTGGTGGTACCGCCCAACCACTCCTGTGGCGTGAGGATGGACGGCCGGAAGATGACGGCGGACATCCCGTTCACCGGCAGGCTGAGCAGGACCAACCACAACGGAGACACGCACTGGACCTACATCACCGGCACGTACGACGGCGTGAGCGTGGGCGAGATCAACGCCGTAGTGGAGAGATGCCAGCCGGTCACCGATCCGGCTCCCTGCTCCCCGACGGTCTGACCAGTCCGGCCGCTTCACTGCAACTTCAAGACAGACTTCACTTTTAAATAAAAATTTTAAAATAAAAAAGCGTCTCTTTGTTGTCCTTTATCTGAGATGTTTTACACCTAAAACGACTTTTAAAAGTCATTTTTAAAGGTACAGTCTGTAAGAATTACTGACATCTAGTGGTAAAGATGGGTATTTGAAAGAATGACTTCATATTCCAGCACTGTTGCGAATATACGGTGGCCATTAGTGGCCAAAATTCTCCCAGACATAAAGAGGTTTTCATCTGAGTGGATCCATTGGTCTAAACGCATTGGAGGAATAGAATTCCTTCTCAAATGTGATTTTGAAGTCAACAAAATCCCTATTCAGTTGTTTAATTTTCACAGACAGGCCTTGTCTTGCTTTCTACAAACAATTTTCCCCACATAAATCTTTAATTTGGAATAACAAATATATCAAATGCAAAAATAAATCAATTTTTTATAAGATATGCATCCAACATGATATAAACTATGTATCCCAACTTGTAAATGAGGAGGACATCTTCTGACATACACTGTGTTTTTGAGAACCTTTCATTTTCCGGTCTGAAAGAATACAGTGTCGTTTTTGATGCAGTTCCAGTTGGTTTTGTAAGACAGCTTCAAGACAGGAATGGACCAAATATACAAATGCCTTAAAAAAAAAGACATTCTCATAAACAGTATTAACATTTTAGGAAGAACATTTAACAAGTTTATCAGACATATATTTCATTGTCCTGTGCCCCCTCGCTGTCAGTTTTATTGGAATAGCAACTTTACGAATGTTAACTGGTCATTGGTGTGGACTCACAATAATAAATATCTAGTCACTAACAAGGTCAAGGAAGTTGACGTTAAAATAATCCATCAAATATATCCAACAAATCAATTTATTAAAAGATATAGGAATGATTTGGATGAATTTTGTACTTTCTGTAAAGCTGTCAGTGAAACAATTTTACATTTGTTTGACTGTATTCATGTTTAATTTTTTGGACTGAAATTGAACACTTAGCCTACATAAAAGATATTGTGGTAGATAAATAACACTGCAAAATGGTTGACCAAAACAAACTTTTATTTTAAATTTTCTTCTTTTATTTGGAAAGTTTTATGTTCATAAATGTAAATGGTCCAATTCAAAACCCAAGTTGCCCCAATTCAAAACTTAACTGAAGACTTACCTTGGAACCTCAAAAGGTTTAACAATTTGAAAGCCATAAAGACTTAAAATCATTTTAATGCCTTTAAAGAATATATAAGAAATCTCTGTACCCCTCCTATATTATGTTTTGTTTTCTTTTTTTCATTACTAAAACTCTTATAATGTGTTAATCTGTACTGTTATATAACAGTACAAATACTAATTGTCAACATTGATAATAAAGTTAGATTGTGAAAACAAACAAACAAAGAAACATCTGGCCAAATCTGGCTGGCTTGTTGATCCGCCATCTTTACCGGATGATGGCGGTAAAGCGCCATGACGCCACTAAACCGAAGAAGAAGAAGTTGGTAGAAGGAAGGAAGGAGGAGAAGAAGAAGAAGAAGAAGAAGAAGAAGAAGAAGAAGAAGAAGAAGAAGAAGAAGAAGAAGAAAAAGGAAAAAAAGAAGAGCTATGGTTACAGCAGCATAACGTGGAAACTGTCCCTCATTTCAAGGTTGAAAACTCCTCAGATAATGTGAAAATATCTTCGTTTTGCGGGTGTTCGCTGCCAGTGTCTGATGAACATGTCAGCAGACGCACCAAGCCGACTGTAGCATGCTAACCACACACTTTCATAACGAAGCTCGCGCGCTGTGAACTTGTCGCTGTGACGTATGAGCCAAACCGGAGCAGCGCGCTTCCTCCGTAGGCTCCGCCGACGCTTGTTAAACTGTTTCTGGGAGTTTCTACGTTGTTTCGCGATGAGGAGGTTTTTAATGAAAGTCGTGAACAGAGTTTTGCTGATGGAGCCGTTCACAGCGGCGATGGGCACCGGGGTGCGCGCGCACAAGCGCCGGAAGCTGGTGAGTATTTTCACCATAGATATGAAGTTAAAATACTACTCCATCCATTAAATATAATAATGTAGGGACTAGTGTCCAAAGATCCTGCTCATAAAATACATAGGTAACAAATCAAATCACGGAGAAAATAAAAAACGGAATAGAAGAATAATCAAGGTGAAAAACAAAACAAGACGGGGGGGGGGGGGGGTAGGGCCGTTGAAAAAATTGAAAAAAAAATCCTGGAATTTTCCTGAAATGAAAAAAACATGAATAAATAAATTAAAAGTTCTGGAAAGAAGTCAGAATTCTGACTTTAACCTCATAATTTTTTTTCTTCAGTGGTCCTAACCCTCCTCCTTAGGGAGATGAGCAAAGGTGACAGGAATAATTTTACAAGAAGAGATATCATAACTTAAATTAGTCCCAAGCTGTTAAAGTTTCACATGCTTTTTAATTTTGAGGGAGTTTAATAGAACAAATGTATTGTTCGAGTTCACTTTGGAATACAATAAATAATGTTGTATAAATAAATAATATAAATTTATATAAATAAATAATGTTCCTCTAGACTCAGAGGTGGCAAATATACCATATGATATACCACATTATTCAGGAACATAGCTACATCTCTGACGTATATAAGAAATCAAACTGTTTGAAATTGGTTGAAAATTGAGCCAGATATGGTTATTTAGATAGTACATGCACCACTGACGTTAATGTTGTTCAAGGGGCAGCTGTCTGAGGTAAGATGGCCGCTGTGTAGCTGTGGGTAGCCCAGTGGTAGCATCGTGGGCTTTAGCGTGGAGGACCCAGGTTCGAGTCCCCGACACGACTCCTGGGTGTACCACTGTGGACCACTGAGCAAGGTCCTTAACCCCCCCCAACTGCTTCCCGGGCGCTTTAAGTAGCAGCCCACTGCTCTCTGATACTCCTGTACAGAGATGGTGAAATGCAGAGCCCTAATTTCCCCTCAGGGATCATACCAGTATAACAAAAAAAAAAGGCTCCTAACGTAAACTGGTTGATACTGGGTTTTTGGATCGATACATATGGATGTACGGTTTCACCCCTGCAGGTGGTGGGGCTGGGAAACCCGGGGATGGAGGCGACCAGACACAGCGTCGGCATGGTGGTCCTCGGCGCGCTCGCCTCCCGGCTCGGTGTGGCGGACTGTTGGCGTGGCGACAAGTCCGTGTCTGGTGAGGTCATCGTGTCACAGGTCCAGAGGATGGACGTGGTGCTGCTCCGTCCCCGACTGCTGATGAACGTGAACGGAGTGTCAGTGGCCAAAGCAGGTCGGTCGTCCTTACACCAGCAGACATAACAATGACAGAAAAGATGACAAACACACCCCCTTCATCATCCTCATTCTACCTGTCCTGCTTCATCATCCTCATTCTACCTGTCCTGCTTCATCATCCTCATTCTACCTGTCCTGCATCATCATCCTCATTCTACCTGTCCTGCTTCATCGTCCTCATTCTACCTGTCCTGCTTCATCATCCTTATTCTACCTGTCCTGCTTCATCATCCTCATTCTACCTGTCCTGCATCATCATCCTCATCCTACCTGTCCTGCATCATCATCCTCATTCTACCTGTCCTGCATCATCATCCTCATTCTACCTGTCCTGCTTCATCATCCTCATTCTACCTGTCCTGCTTCATCATCCTCATCCTACCTGTCCTGCTTCATCATCCTCATTCTACCTGTCCTGCATCATCATCCTCATTCTACCTGTCCTGCTTCATCATCCTCATTCTACCTGTACTGCTTCATCATCCTCATTCTACCTGTCCTGCATCATCATCCTCATTCTACCTGTCCTGCTTCATCATCCTCATTCTACCTGTCCTGCATCATCATCCTCATTCTACCTGTCCTGCTTCATCATCCTCATCCTGCCTGTCCTGCTTCCTCATCCTCATCCTACCTGTCCTGCTTCATCATCCTCATTCTACCTGTCCTGCTTCATCATCCTCATTCTACCTGTACTGCTTCATCATCCTCATTCTACCTGTACTGCTTCATCATCCTCATTCTACCTGTACTGCTTCATCATCCTCATTCTACCTGTCCTGCTTCCTCATCCTACCTGTCCAGCATCTGCATCATCATCCTCATCCTACCTGTCCTGCTTTATCATCCTCATTCTACCTGTACTGCTTCATCATCCTCATTCTACCTTTACCTGCTTCCTCATCCTCATCCTACCTGTCCTGCTTCCTCATCCTCATCCTACCTTTCCTGCTTCCTCATCCTCATCCTACCTGTCCAGCATCTGCATCATCATCCTCATCCTACCTGTCCAGCATCTGCATCATCATCCTCATCCTACCTGTCCAGCATCTGCATCATCATCCTCATCCTACCTGTCCTGCATCATCATCCTCATCCTACCTGTCCTGCATCATCATCCTCATCCTACCTGTCCTGCTTCCTCATCCTCATCCTACCTGTCCTGCTTCCTCATCCTTATCCTACCTGTCCTGCTTCATCATCCTCACCCTACCTGTCCTGCTTCCTCATCCTCATTCTACCTGTCCTGCTTCCTCATCTTCATTCTACCTGTCCTGCTTCCTCATCCTCATTCTACCTGTCCTGCTTCCTCATCCTCATCCTACCTGTCCTGCATCTGCATCATCATCCTCATCCTACCTGTCCTGCATCATCATCCTCATTCTACCTGTCCTGCTTCATCATCCTCATTCTACCTGTCCTGCTTCATCATCCTCATTCTACCTGTCCTGCTTCATCATCCTCATTCTACCTGTCCTGCATCATCATCCTCATTCTACCTGTCCTGCTTCATCATCCTCATCCTACCTGTCCTTCATCATCACCTTCCTCCCACCTGTCCTGCATCATCATCTTCCTCCCTACCTGTCCTGCATCATCATCTTCCTCCTAGCTGTACTGCATCATCATCTTCTTCCTACCTGTCCTGCATCATCATCTTCATCCTACCTGTACTGCATCATCATCTTCCTCCTACCTGTCCTGCATCATCATCTTCATCCTACCTGTCCTGCATCATCATCTTCATCCTACCTGTCCTGCATCATCATCTTCATCCTACCTGTACTGCATCATCATCTTCGTCCTACCTGTCCTGCATCATCATCTTCCTCCTACCTGTACTGCAGCATCATCTTCCTCCTACATGTCCTTCATCATCATCCTCATTCTACCTGTCCATCATCATCCTCATTCTGCCTGTCCTGCATCATCATCTTCCTCCTACCTGTCCTTCATCATCACCTTCCTCCCACCTGTCCTGCATCATCATCTTCCTCCCACCTGTCCTGCATCATCATCTTCCTCCCACCTGTCCTGCATCATCATCTTCCTCCTAGCTGTACTGCATCATCATCTTCTTCCTACCTGTCCTGCATCATCATCTTCATCTTACCTGTACTGCATCATCATCTTCATCTTATCTGTACTGCATCATCATCTTCATCCTACCTGTACTGCATCATCATCTTCATCTTACCTGTACTGCATCATCATCTTCATCTTATCTGTACTGCATCATCATCTTCATCCTACCTGTCCTGCATCATCATCTTCCTCCTACATGTCCTTCATCATCATCCTCATTCTACCTGTCCTTCATCATCATCCTCATTCTACCTGTCCTGCATCATCATCTTCCTCCTTCCTGTCCTTCATCATCACCTTCCTCCCACCTGTCCTGCATCATCATCTTCCTCCCACCTGTCCTGCATCATCATCTTCCTCCCACCTGTCCTGCATCATCATCTTCCTCCTAGCTGTACTGCATCATCATCTTCGTCCTACCTGTCCTGCATCATCATCTTCTTCCTACCTGTACTGCATCATCATCTTCTTCCTACCTGTCCTGCATCATCATCTTCATCCTACCTGTACTGCATCATCATCTTCCTCCTACCTGTCCTGCATCATCATCTTCGTCCTACCTGTCCTGCATCATCATCTTCTTCCTACCTGTCCTGCATCATCATCTTCATCCTACCTGTCCTGCATCATCATCTTCTTCCTACCTGTCCTGCATCATCATCTTCATCCTACCTGTCCTGCATCATCATCTTCGTCCTACCTGTCCTGCATCATCATCTTCTTCCTACCTGTCCTGCATCATCATCTTCATCCCACCTGTCCTGCATCATCATCTTCATCCTACCTGTCCTGCATCATCATCTTCCTCCTACCTGTCTTGCATCATCATCTTCCTCCTACCTGTACTGCATCATCATCTTCCTCCTACCTGTCCTGCATCATCATCTTCATCCTACCTGTACTGCAGCATCATCTTCATCCTACATGTCCTGCATCATCATCCTCATTCTACCTGTCCTTCATCATCATCCTCATTCTACCTGTCCTGCATCATCATCTTCCTCCTACCTGTCCTTCATCATCACCTTCCTCCCACCTGTCCTGCATCATCATCTTCCTCCCACCTGTCCTGCATCATCATCTTCCTCCCACCTGTCCTGCATCATCATCTTCCTCCTAGCTGTACTGCATCATCATCTTCCTCCTACCTGTCCTGCATCATCATCTTCCTCCTACCTGTCCTGCATCATCATCTTCGTCCTACCTGTCCAGCATCTGCATCATCATCCTCATCCTACCTGTCCAGCATCTGCATCTTCATCCTACCTGTACTGCATCATCATCTTCCTCCTACCTGTACTGCATCATCATCTTCATCCTACCTGTCCTGAATCATCATCTTCCTCCTACCTGTCCTGCATCATCATCTTCATCCTACCTGTCCTGCATCATCATCTTCGTCCTACCTGTCCAGCATCTGCATCATCATCCTCATCCTACCTGTCCAGCATCTGCATCTTCATCCTACCTGTACTGCATCATCATCTTCCTCCTACCTGTACTGCATCATCATCTTCCTCCTACCTGTCCTGCATCATCATCTTCCTCCTACCTGTCCTGCATCATCATCTTCATCCTACCTGTCCTGCATCATCATCTTCCTCCCACCTGTACTGCATCATCATCTTCCTCCTACCTGTACTGCATCATCATCTTCCTCCTACCTGTCCTGCATCATCATCTTCCTCCTACATGTCCTGCATCATCGTCTTCCTCCCACCTGTACTGCATCATCATCTTCATCCTACCTGCACTGCATCATCATCTTCATCCTTCCTGTACTGCATCATCATCTTCTTCCAACCTGTCCTGCATCATCATCTTCGTCCTACCTGTCCTGCAGCATCATCTTCCTCCTACATGTCCTGCAGCATCATCTTCCTCCTACATGTCCTGCATCATCATCTTCCTCCTACATGTCCTGCAGCATCATCTTCCTCCTACATGTCCTTCATCATCATCCTCATTCTACCTGTCCTGCATCATCATCTTCCTCCTACCTGTACTGCATCATCATCTTCCTCCTACCTGTCCTGCATCATCATCTTCCTCCTACCTGTCCTGCATCATCATCTTCCTCCTACCTGTCCTGCATCATCATCTTCTTCCTACCTGTCCTGCATCATCATCATCACCCTACCTGTATTGAATCATCATCTTCCTCCCACCTGTCCTGCATCATCATCTTCATCCTACCTGTCCTGCATCTGCATCATCATCTTCATCCTACCTCTACTGCATCATCATCTTCATCCTACCTGTCCTGCATCATCATCTTCGTCCTACCTGTCCTGCATCATCATCTTCCTCCTACCTGTCCTGCATCACCGTCTTCCTCCCACCTGTCCTGCATCATCATCTTCGTCCTACCTGTCCTGCATCATCATCTTCCTCCTACCTGTCCTGCATCATCATCTTCGTCCTACCTGTCCTGCATAATCATCTTCCTCCTACCTGTCCTGCATCATCATCTTCATCCTACATGTCCTGCATCATCATCTTCCTCCCACCTGTCCTGCATCATCATCTTCCTCCCACCTGTCCTGCATCATCATCTTCATCCTACCTGTACTGCATCATCATCTTCCTCCTACATGTCCTTCATCATCATCATCATCTTCCTCCTACCTGTCCTTCATCATCATCTTCCTCCCACCTGTCCTGCATCATCGTCTTCCTCCCACCTGTCCTGCATCATCACCTTCCTCCTACCTTTCCTGCATCATCATCTTCCTCCCACCTGTCCTGCATCATCGTCTTCATCCTACCTGTCCTGCATCATCATCTTCCTCCTACCTGTCCTGCATCATCATCTTCGTCCTACCTGTCCTGCATCATCATCTTCATTCTACCTGTCCTGCATCTGCATCATCATCTTCATCCTACCTGTCCTGCATCATCATCTTCATTCTACCTGTCCTGCATCTGCAGCATCACCTTCATCCTACCTGTCCTGCATCATCATCTTCCTCTAACCTGTCCTGCATCATCATCTTCCTCCCTACCTGTACTGCATCATCATCTTCCTCCTACCTGTCCTGCATCATCATCTTCCTCCTACCTGTCCTGCATCATCGTCTTCCTCCTACCTGTCCTGCATAATCATCTTCTTCCTACCTGTCCTGCATCATCGTCTTCCTCCTACCTGTCCTGCATCATCATCTTCATCCTACCTGCACTGCATCATCATCTTCCTCCTACCTGTCCTGCATCATCATCTTCCTCCTACCTGTACTGCATCATCATCTTCCTCCTATCTGTCCTGCATCATCATCTTCATCCTACCTGTACTGCAGCATCATCTTCATCCTACATGTCCTGCATCATCATCCTCATTCTACCTGTCCTTCATCATCATCCTCATTCTACCTGTCCTGCATCATCATCTTCCTCCTACCTGTCCTTCATCATCACCTTCCTCCCACCTGTCCTGCATCATCATCTTCCTCCCACCTGTCCTGCATCATCATCTTCCTCCCACCTGTCCTGCATCATCATCTTCCTCCTAGCTGTACTGCATCATCATCTTCGTCCTACCTGTCCTGCATCATCATCTTCTTCCTACCTGTCCTGCATCATCATCTTCATCCTACCTGTACTGCATCATCATCTTCCTCCTACCTGTCCTGCATCATCATCTTCCTCCTACCTGTACTGCATCATCATCTTCATCCTACCTGTACTGCATCATCATCTTCATCCTACCTGTACTGCATCATCATCTTCCTCCTACCTGTCCTGCATCATCATCTTCGTCCTACCTGTCCTGCATCATCATCTTCGTCTTACCTGTCCTGCATCATCATCTTCCTCCTACTTGTCCTGCATCATCATCTTCATCCTACCTGTCCTGCATCATCATCTTCATCCTGCCTGTCCTGCAGCATCATCTTCCTCCTACATGTCCTGCAGCATCATCTTCCTCCTACATGTCCTTCATCATCATCCTCATTCTACCTGTCCTGCATCATCGTCTTCCTCCCACCTGTCCTGCATCATCATCTTCCTCCTACCTGTCCTGCATCATCGTCTTCCTCCTACCTGTCCTGCATCATCATCTTCCTCCTACCTGTCCTGCATCATCATCTTCGTCCTACCTGTCCTGCATCATCATCTTCCTCCTACCTGTCCTGCATCATCATCTTCATCCTACCTGTCCTGAATCATCATCTTCCTCCTACCTGTCCTGCATCATCATCTTCATCCTACCTGTCCTGCATCATCATCTTCGTCCTACCTGTCCAGCATCTGCATCATCATCCTCATCCTACCTGTCCAGCATCTGCATCTTCATCCTACCTGTACTGCATCATCATCTTCCTCCTACCTGTACTGCATCATCATCTTCCTCCTACCTGTCCTGCATCATCATCTTCCTCCTACCTGTCCTGCATCATCATCTTCATCCTACCTGTCCTGCATCATCATCTTCCTCCCACCTGTACTGCATCATCATCTTCCTCCTACCTGTACTGCATCATCATCTTCCTCCTACCTGTCCTGCATCATCATCTTCCTCCTACCTGTCCTGCATCATCATCTTCCTCCTACATGTCCTGCATCATCGTCTTCCTCCCACCTGTACTGCATCATCATCTTCCTCCTACCTGTCCTGCATCATCATCTTCATCCTACCTGTCCTGCATCATCATCTTCATCCTACCTGTCCTGCATCTGCATCATCATCTTCATCCTACCTGCCCTGCATCATCATCTTCTTCCTACCTGTCCTGCATCATCATCTTCATCCTACCTGTCCTGCAGCATCATCTTCCTCCTACATGTCCTGCAGCATCATCTTCCTCCTACATGTCCTGCATCATCATCTTCCTCCTACATGTCCTGCAGCATCATCTTCCTCCTACATGTCCTTCATCATCATCCTCATTCTACCTGTCCTGCATCATCATCTTCCTCCTACCTGTACTGCATCATCATCTTCCTCCTACCTGTCCTGCATCATCATCTTCCTCCTACCTGTCCTGCATCATCATCTTCTTCCTACCTGTCCTGCATCATCATCATCATCTTACCTGTATTGAATCATCATCTTCCTCCCACCTGTCCTGCATCATCATCTTCATCCTACCTGTCCTGCATCATCATCTTCATCCTACCTGTCCTGCATCATCATCTCCGTCCTACCTGTCCTGCATCATCATCTTCCTCCTACATGTCCTGCATCATCATCTTCATCCTACCTGTCCTGCATCTGCATCATCATCTTCATCCTACCTCTCCTGCATCATCATCTTCATCCTACCTGTCCTGCATCATCATCTTCATCCTACCTGTCCTGCATCATCATCTTCCTCCTACCTGTCCTGCATCATCATCTTCCTCCCACCTGTCCTGCATCATCATCTTCATCCTACCTGTCCTGCATCATCATCTTCATCCTACCTGTCCTGCATCATCATCTTCATCCTACCTGTCCTGCATAATCATCTTCCTCCTACCTGTCCTGCATCATCATCTTCATCCTACCTGTCCTGCATCATCATCTTCCTCCCACCTGTCCTGCATCATCATCTTCATCCTACCTGTACTGCATCATCATCTTCCTCCTACATGTCCTTCATCATCATCCTCATCCTACCTGTCCTGCATCATCATCTTCCTCCTACCTGTCCTTCATCATCATCTTCCTCCTACCTGTCCTGCAGCATCATCTTCCTCCTACCTGTCCTTCATCATCATCCTCATCCTACCTGTCCTGCATCATCATCTTCATCCTACCTGTCCTGCATCATCATCTTCATCCTACCTGTACTGCATCTGCATCATCATCTTCCTCCTACCTTTCCTGCATCATCATCTTCCTCCCACCTGTCCTGCATCATCATCTTCCTCCTACCTGTCCTTCATCATCATCTTTGTCCTACCTGTCCTGCAGCATCATCTTCATCCTACCTGTCCTGCATCATCATTTTCCTCCCACCTGTCCTGCATCATCATCTTTGTCCTACCTGTCCTGCAGCATCATCTTCATCCTACCTGTCCTGCATCATCATCTTTGTCCTACCTGTCCTGCATCATCACCTTCCTCCTACCTGTCCTGCATCATCATCTTCATCCTACCTGTCCTGCATCATCATCTTTGTCCTACCTGTCCTGCATCATCGTCTTCATCATACCTGTCCTGCATCATCATCTTCCTCCTACATGTCCTGCATCATCGTCTTCATCCTACCTGTCCTGCATCATCATCTTCCTCCTACCTGTCCTGCATCATCATCTTTGTCCTAACTGTCCTGCATCATCGTCTTCATCCTACCTGTCCTGCATCATCGTCTTCCTCCTACCTGTCCTGCATCATCGTCTTCCTCCCACCTGTCCTGCATCATCGTCTTCCTCCCACCTGTCCTGCATCATCATCTTCCTCCTACCTGTCCTGCATCATCATCTTCCTCCCACCTGTCCTGCATCATCATCCTTCCTCCTACCTGTCCTTCATCATCATCTTCCTCCTACCTGTCCTGCATCATCGTCTTCCTCCTACCTGTCCTTCATCATCGTCTTCCTCCTACCTGTCCTGCATCATCATCTTCCTCCTACCTGTCCTGCATCATCATCTTCCTCCTACCTGTCCTGCATCATCATCTTCATCCTACCTGTCCTGCATCTGCATCATCATCTTCCTCCTACCTGTCCTGCATCATCATCTTCCTCCTACCTGTCCTGCATCATCATCTTCATCCTACCTGTCCTGCATCATCATCTTTGTCCTACCTGTCCTGCATCATCGTCTTCATCCTACCTGTCCTGCATCATCATCTTTGTCTTACCTGTCCTGCATCATCGTCCTCATCCTACCTGTCCTGCATCATCATCATCTTCCTCCTACCTGTCCTGCATCATCGTCTTTGTCTTAACTGTCCTGCATCATCGTCTTCATCCTACCTGTCCTGCATCATCGTCTTCCTCCTACCTGTCCTGCATCATCATCTTCCTCCTACCTGTCCTGCATCATCATCTTCATCCTACCTGTCCTGCATCTGCATCATCATCTTCCTCCTACCTGTCCTGCATCTTAGCATCACCTTCATCCTACCTGTCCTGCATCATCATCTTCCTCCTACCTGTCCTGCATCATCATCTTCCTCCTACCTGTCCTGCATCATCGTCTTCCTCCTACCTGTCCTGCATAATCATCTTCCTCCCACCTGTCCTGCATCATCATCCTCATCCTACCTGTCCTGCATCATCATCTTCATCCTACCTGCACTGCATCATCATCTTCCTCCTACCTGTCCTGCATCATCATCTTCCTCCTACCTGTCCTGCATCATCATCTTTGTCCTACCTGTCCTGCATCATCATCTTCCTCCCACCTGTCCTGCATCATCATCCTCATTCTACCTGTCCTGCATCTGCATCATCATCTTCCTCCTACCTGTCCTGCATCATCATCTTCCTCCTACCTGTCCTGCATCTGCATCATCATCTTCCTCCCTACTGTCCTCTTTTCTCAGGTTCTTGCAGGTCTTAAACTCTAATCATGTCTCTGATTCTTTAGTGTAAATTTAAAGCAGAACAGCGCGTTTCCACCTTTTTTCCAGAAGTTCCTTATAAAATTACCACATCAACTACATTTAACAAGTTGACAAGAGTGTCTCTCTTTCCCGGGAACAGTCGTATGTCTGTCATACTGCTGCATTTACATGCTAACAACGTAGCATTTCAATATTCTGCATCCTTATTTCCGTCATTCATCACATTTATCTTGTTAGTGAGAAGAAAGCAACTGTGGGTCCGTTCTGTTCCCAGACTGGATCAGAGCTCCCTCCAATTAAAAACTAAAGAAAAAAAGCTGCTCTGTTGTTTACTCCCGTCTTACTCCGGTGCCGGTGTTGTGCTGAAAAACGCCCCCCTGCCGGGGGGACCAGTCAGATTCCAGTTTGGTTCTCTTCGTCTCACCAGACCAAACTTTTCTTCTTCATCTTCCTGGAGTCTGAGTCGGAGTCCGAGAGGCTCCTGCTCTCCATCTTTTAGCAGCAGTGTTGTCTCAACATGCGCTGACCTGTGGTGGTGGAATAAAAGACACCGGTGCAGGTGCAACTGCAGCCAGACCAGAGATCGCACAGCTCGTCCCCCTATAAGCATCCCCTAGAGGCTTCATACCCGAATATCTCCCACTGAGCATTCAGAAACGGTATCAGAGACACCGCAGTGAAGAAAGATCAGCGCATTCTGCACTTCAGCAGCTGTTAGAGCATGTGGAGGAGAGAAAAGATGGTAGTTAACATTTAAACTTGCGCAGTGCACCTTTAAGGTCTTAAAAATGGCCATCTTTTCATCCAAAGTCTCAGATTTGATTTAGACCAGTCTTTATCATTTACTCTTATTCATCCCAATAAGTGCTGACCACGCAGAATGCGCTAACTAAAACACTTCTGTCCGTCTCTATGAGAGGTTCAGATCGCCACGAGTGTTGGTACGATGCCACAATCATACGTTTGTCTGTGGTAGAAAACCTTTGTCATCAGCTTCTTTTTATGATTTCAGCTTTTCATAGAAAAATCCCATCATGTCCTCCAGTTATGCTGACAACCTCCATGTTGCGGCTGGATATCGACAGGTGTTGTCTTGGGAAGCTTACCCTTATTTCTGGACTATAAGTCACACTTTTTTCATTGTTTGGCGGCATGTGCAACTTATAGTCCAGTGCAACTTATACATCAAAATGTATTTATCAAAACAATTTAATATATTATTAAGTTTCAGTTAGGGCTGGGTGATATTGCCTTTTAGTAATATCCTGATATTTTTATGGCATGTCACTAGGGCTGGGAAAAAATATTGATACACTGAAATATTGCAATATTTTCATATTCAGATTTCATATTGATATTTAAAATCACAATATTGATCTATTTTACCAATTAAATCTTTTGTAAAATCTCGCTCTCTTACAAAATCTCATGAGATTTAACGAAAACTCGCAGTTGATGCTTGTAAATGATCATAAAAATCATCAAGGGAAACTGGTTCCTGCTCCCCTATGTCACACCTGATGGCTGCAAATGTAAAATAAAAACAAAAAATATGTTTCCATTACACTTAAGTAAAAAACTGCTTTATCAAAACAATCTTAAAATCGTCTTCATGAGAGCATGAAAACATTTTTTGTTGTATTTGACCGTTTTTTTTAAATGTAGGTGTCTCCATTACCAGTTTTTAATTGTGATATGTAGGTTTTCTGGTATTCTAGGTGTGATGGAAATGCAGCTACAGCTGTTTTCTTATTTTTTTGCATGTTTGTCACACTTCAATGTTTCAGATCATCAAACAAATTTAAATGTGAGTCAAAGATAACACAAGTAAACAGAAAAGGTGGGAGTTGGAGTTTTAGGTTTTGGATCGGGGTTCTCGGGCCCGACTCCCCTCCCCCCTCCTCCCTTCTACATCATTGAGCACGCCTCCCCAAACCCCATACCCTCCCCCTCCTCCCCCCCCCGCTCTCTTTAGCTACCCGCCCCTCCTCCTGATATCCATTAAAAAGATGGGTGAAATCCCGGCCCCTATTTCCCCCCCGGGGTCAAACCAATAAAAAAAAAAAAAAAAAAAAAAAAAAAAAAAAAAAAATGAAGTTTTTGAATGAAGATTTTTTAGTGAGGGGGAAAAAATCCAAACCTCCATGGTCCTGTGTGAAAAAGTGATTGCCCCCCTTGTTAAAACATAGATTAACTGTGGTTTATCATCTTTGGAAAGCTGGGTTCAGTTTCTCTATCCACATCCAGGCCTGATTACTGCCACACCTGTTCTCCATCAAGAAATCCCTTAAATAGGACCTGCCTGACAAAGTGAAGTAGACCAAAAGATCCTCCAAAGCTAGACATCATGCTGCCATCCAAAGAAATTCAGGAACAAATGAGAAACAAAGTCATTGAGATCTATCAGTCTGGAAAAGGTTCCAAAGCCATTTCTAAAGCTTTGGGACTCCAGAGAACCACAGTGAGAACCATTATCCACAAATGGTGAAAACATGGAACAGTGGTGAACCTTCCCAGGAGGGGCCGGCCGACCAAAATGACCCCAAGAGCACAGCGACGACTCATCCAAGAGGTCACAAAAGACCCCAGAACAACATCCAAGAACTGCAGGCCTCACTTGCCTCAATGAAGGTCAGTGTTCATGACTCCCCCATCAGAAAGAGACTGGGGGGCAAAAATGGCTGCATGGCAGAGTTCCAAGACCAAAACCACTGCTGAGCAAAAAGAACATAAAGGCTCGTCTCAGTTTAGCCAGAAAGCATCTTGATGATCCCCAAGACTTTTGGGAAAATACTCTGTGGACTGACGAGACAAAAGTGGAACTTTCTGGAAGGTGGAGGTCCCATTACATCTGGCGTAAAAGAAACACGGCATTTCAGAAAAGGAACATCATAGCAACAGTAAAATATGGTGGTGGTAGTGTGATGGTCTGGGGCTGTTTTGCTGCTTCAGGACCTGGAAGACTTGCTGTGGTAAATGGAACCATGAATTCTGCTTCTACCAAAAAATCCTGAAGGAGAACGTCCGGCCATCTGTTGGTGACCTCAAGCTGAAGCGCACTTGGGTTCTGCAGCAGAACAATGATCCAGAACACACCAGCAAGTCCACCTCTGAATGGCTTAAGAACAACAACATGAAGACTTTGGAGTGGCCTAGTCAAAGCCCCCACCTGAATCCCATTGAGATGCTGTGGCATGACCTTAAAAAGGCGGTTCATGCTGGAAAAGCCTCCAATGTGGCTGAATTACAACAATTCTGCAAAGATGAGTGGAACAAAATTCCTCCACAGCGCTGTAGAAGACTCACTGCCAGTTATCACAAACGCTTGATGCAGTTGTTGCTGCTAAGGTGAAGCAACCAGTTATTAGGTTTAGGGGAAGATCACTTTTTCACACAGGGACATGGAGGGTTGGATTTTTTCCCCCTTAAAAATAAAAATCTTCATTTAAAAACTGCATTTTGTGTTTACTTGTGTTATCTTTGTCTCACATTTAAATTTGTTTGATAATCTGAAACATTTCAGTGTGACAAACATGCAAAAAAGTAAGAAATCAGGACGGAGGAAGCACTTTTTCACACAGCTGTAGATTCTTCTTTGAAGGCTCTTATTTGAATCATTACTCTGCTGGTCAAATTCCACTTTCTGAAATAATAATTAGACAAACGTCTACCATCCAAACATGTCGTCTTGTTCGTTTTTTGTTTTTTTTTATTTGTTTGATGATGTGATTTTTTTTTTTTCCAGCTGCTAAATACGACATCAAGCCTGAAGACATCCTTCTGGTCCACGATGAGATGGACAAACCTTTGGGGAAAATGGCCATCAAACATGGAGGAAGTGCCAGGTGGGGGTTCACTTTTTAAAGGGATGCACCGAAAATTCAGCCATCGAAAGTTTACGACTGAAAGTGACCCAAAAGTGCATTTATGGTTATTGTCCACTGAAAGCCAACAAAACATCATCATCATCACTAACAGTCGCAGCACCATCATGACATCTGATAGGCGACCAACACGGAGCTTTAGAGGCAGCATCAAAGACTGGAAAATAACCTGATGCAGGAAAGGATGAAATAAGGAAGCGAGGTTAAAAACGTGATGGGTTTGGAGGAAACTACCGCTCCAGCTTCATCATATTAAAACATGTCCAAGTTTCCTCTGATATGAGACGAAGGTGTTTGTGAGACTGAAAATGATGAAAGGAGTTGTGACGTGCAGGAAGGAAATGTTTTACTCAGGTTACCATGGTGATTCTGCTCCTCCTCTTCCTCCTTCCACAGGGGTCATAATGGCGTCCGCTCATGTGTGGATTGTCTCCAGACGAACGTAAGTTACCTCTACATGGCTTTTTACCAGAAACACAAACGAGCTGAGATGTTTTAACTCGTATTTGATGAAATTTAATCTGATTGGTCTCGTCATTTCAGTTTTACCTGATCTATAGATTCTTAAGAAACTGATAAAGATATTGAATAAACAAGTATTTTTAAATGAAATAAAACTTATTTAACAGGGTTCCCACGCATCCTGGAAAACCTGGAAAACGTTTGAACATTTTTCCGGTCATGGAAAACACATGGAAAATGAGAAGAAGAGTAAAGTGTCCTGGAAAAGCTTCAGTTGTCCCGGAAAATGATTTTTCCTCCCTCTGCTTCATCTCTGCTTCATCGCTGCTTCGTCTCTGCTTCGTGTCTACTTAGTCTCTGCTTTGTTACCATTTCGTTTTGTTTTTGTTTCCACTTCGTTTCAGCTTCATCTCAGCTTTGTCATTGCTTCGTCTCTGCTTCAAAGTTCGCCGCCACTTCATTTCCACTTTGTCTCGGCTTTGTCGCCACTTCGCCGCCGCTTCGTCTCGGCTTCGAAGTTCAGCACCACTTCATCTCTGCTTATTTCTGTTTCGTTTCTGCTTTGTCTGTTTCATTGGTTTCTTCTCTGCTTCGTAACTATATCGTTGCTGCTTCGTCGCCACTTCGTCTCCACTTCGTCTCCACTTCGTCTCACCTTTTTCATCGCTTAATTTCTGCTTCGAAGTTTGTCACCACTTCATCCCTGCTTTGTCTCTGCGTCATCCTTGCTTCATCTCGGCCTCGTCACCATTTTGTTTTGGCTTGGATAGAATCTTGACTTGACCCGGTCCAATCCGAAGCACGGAGCGGTGGCGACAGTGGGAAGGAAAACACCCTTTTAACAGGGAGGAAAAACCTCCGTCAGAACACGGCTCAGGTAGGGCGGCCATCTGCCTCAACCAGCTGGGGTGGAGAAGACGGAAAGAGAGAGAGAGAGAGAGAGAGAGAGAAAAACAAACAGATACTGCAACTTTTATCCAGCCAGACCTGCTGAGAGAGGAGAACACAGTTAATGATGCAATACTGTCACAGGTTTCTACATGGAGAAGCAGAGATGATGGGAAAAGAGGAGCCCAGTGCATCATGGGAAAGGAAGAGCCCAGTGCATCATGGGAAAGGAAGAGCCCAGTGCATCATGGGAAAGGAAGAGCCCAGTGCATCATGAACGTCCCGCAGCAGTCTAAGCCTATAGCAGCTTTGCACAGGGAAGGCTAATCATCCCTAACTATAAGACTTATCAAAAAGGAAGGTTTTAAGCCTGATCTTAAAGGTAGAGAGGGTGTCTGCCTCCCCAACCTGAATTGGTAACTAGTTCCACAAAAGGGGGCCTGATAGCCAAACGCTCTGCCTCCCATTCTACTCTTACTTCATCGCTGCACAAAATATAAGCTACAATTGTAGAAGACTTCTCCAAAAGCTTGGAGTGAAATTTATTAATCTATGTTGTGATAACTTGACTCGTACTGTAGCAGCTGGAAAAGTCCTGAAAATGTCCTGGAAAAGTCCTGGAAAACAACTTCAAGAAAGGAATGGGAACCCTGATTTAAGGGAAAACGGGCTCATCATGAGACCAAGGTAGAGACACAAGCCCGTTACAGGAAATCAGATTTAGGAGAGTCACTCTGAGTGGAAAACGTACCGGTTGGACGAAGCCAGCATGAACACTAAGGGCGCATTCACAAAGCCTTTCTGATTGGAATCAGAGTTCGTTTGCTGTGAACGCGCAAACAAACTCTGATCCGGAACAAACAACCGGACTCAGTCCGCCTGCACATGCAGGTCTCAGTCCGATTCAAGTGAACCAAAGACAGGAAGTGGACTACAGATTGCATTGCATTGTGGGTCAAACATTGGACAACGTGGGTAAACACCACGACAACAAACACACGTGTGTGACTGCAGTACTGATAAAGATGGCTCGGGGTCAGACGTGGAGTTACGAGGAAGTAAAAGCTTTAATGGATATGTGATCTGATGACATCATATCCAGCTGCTCGTACAGAAATAATGGTGCTTTAAGGAGGAAACAGAAGTAGTGAGAACCTTCTTGTTCGGTCGTTTCTCCTCGCCTATGTGAATCCAAAATTCTTGGCCCGTTTGGCTCGTTTGGCAATAGTTTAACATGAACGCTATTTCGGTCCGGAAGACCACCCCCACCCCCAAACGGACAGAGACTCGCAGACTATGCTTTCTGAATGCGCCCTAAAACTTTATATTTGAACATTATTGACAGATGAGAAGCAGGTTTGCTGCGTAAAGTCTGCACTTCCACTTCTTCTCAGTGTGTTTGCAGATTAGAATAAGACATTAACACAGTGAAGTTTGAAGTTTATTGAATTTACTTTTTAAAAAGTAAGATTTAAAAAAAAAGAAACAAAAGACAAGAGAAGAAGAACAAAACAAAATGGACCATAGGAAAACAAAGCACGAGAAAACAACGAAAGAAGACGGGAAATTATTTCAGTTTTTCCCTCGTTTCCCTTTATTGCCATACTTTTCGTTTGTCTAACTGTTTTGGCCTGAAAAAGGAGCAAGTAGAAGTAAAAAAAAACTTTGAGTCCTACTCCCTATATCCATTTGTTTTATGAAATGAAAGGTCTACTGCTAAACATCCAGTGTTCACTGTAGTACACCCTTACCAAAAAGAAGTAATCCTTAAGTACATGTCATGAAGTATACTCAAGTATACTAAAGTATATCCCCCAAGTGTACTTTTATTTACCAACAAATATACTTCTTGGTACTAAATTGGCCCAATTTAAGTATTTAAAAGTACACTTTTAAGTATACTGAAAGTATACTTTTAGGTATACATAGTATTCTTCTATGTAAACTGTTAGTTTTCTAGCAGTAAACTCCTCAATGCCCTTTTAGTTTAAGAAGGTAGACGATTAAGTACACAGAAAGTAACCTTTTAGGATTGCTATGAGTTTACTGATAATACACTTACAGCCCACTGTTTAGTGTTTAAAAATACATTTTCAAATATACTAAAAATCGCCTTATTATACTTCTACTCCACCTTTAATGCTGAGTAAAAAAAATGTTACAAAATCTATGTCAAAAATAGATTCAGGTGTTTTCTTTGACTCCACCAAATGGTCCAGTAACATTTAAACTCTTAGTATCAAAGAAACCAGTATGTTTGAAAATGTACTATGAATGTACTACTATTAAAGTATATTGTTCAAAAGTTTAAATACAAGTATAGGCTAAATATGTTAAACTTCTAGAATATTTATTAGTAAATTCCAAGTAAACTTTAAGTATATTTCTGATAAGTACATGAATAGTAAACTGAAAGTATACTGTCTTATTTAAAGTTGAAATTGGTGTACCTAAAGCATGGTGAGACGTTCATATTCCACCAACAGAAAAACAGTCGTTATATTTCCATCTTATATCTGTTGAACATTTTAAACGGTGAGCATGGAGCAAGATTATAATAGTTTGGGATTTTTAATTAGTTTCTGTCTTTATTTAGTTTTGACTTTTTGTTTTTTAATTCAGTTAGTTTTATTTAATTCTTTTAAGCAGGTTAGCTAGTTTTTATTAGTTTTTATTTTTGGGAAAATGCTTACTTTTAGTTCAGTTTTTATTTGTTTCAGTGTTAGTTTTAGTTTTGTGGGGTTTTCTTTCCTAAATTATTCGTATTGTCTGGTGTGACATTCAAAAATCATCAGAAAGTCACTCAGTAGAGCAAAGTAAATAGATTAAAAAGAAATAGATTTCATATCAATCCAAAAGGCTTTTGTGTGAAATAAGTTTACAAAAACTAAGAATGTTTTTGCGATAATTTCAGTTAGTTTTGTAAAGACACAATACAGTTTCAGTTATTGTTTTTTCAGGAACTGTCATTTTTATTTTTATTTCAGTTAACAAAAATGTTTTTTCCATTTAAGTTTTTGTTTTAGTGTTTTAGTTTCAGTGAGCTTAGCCAACTTTGGCGTGGAGCAGCGTGTTTTTAACAGCAGGACGATCCGTCTCTGATCCTGTCCTGCAGGTGATGCCCAGACTCCGGGTCGGGATCGGTCGGCCCGCGGGGAAAACATCCGTGGAACGTCACGTTCTGAGCCGCTTTTCCTCCGAAGAGCAGAAGGTTCTGGACTCGGTTCTGGTCCAGAGCGTGGACCTCCTCCTGTCCCACCTGTCCCAGCAGGACTCGCAGTCCCCTGCCTCGCCAGCAGGGGGCAGACAGACAGTGCAGCAGAGGGAGGACTCTGCTGCTGCTGAGACCTGAACCTGTGTACTACATACTCGTGTACTCGTGAGTACAGACTTGTGGGTACGTACTGGAAGTCTGCACTTGTGGAGTTCACAAGCACGGACTCCGCCTACTTGACGGATTGGGACAACGCAAACTTGTGACATCACCACCACCAAAGGTGTGCAGCAGTGAGCAGGGCTGTCAGCGTGAAAATAATATTGTATTATTCTACAGTTTGTCATTTATTGTTGTGAAGATGTACTGAAACAAATAAAAACAATTAAAATAACTGCTCCAAAACATTTATACTACAATTAAAACAATTATAGTGGATGTCTCTCCCCCCAAAATGTAAATTATATTTATTCCATACATAAGCACATTAATGCAAACAGACAATCAGGTCATAATTATATGATCAGAAACAGCTGTGAGAGGAAAGCGAGAGGAAGAGCTGCAGATAAAAGACCAAGAACAGTAAAGAATGGAAATGATCGCTCAGGTGTGGCTGTTGGAGGTGGAGGAGGGAGGAGGAGGCTGCCATGTGCTGCACGTGTGCAGGTGCATGCTGGGATTTTATATCTGGCCAAGTACGCACGAGCCTCCTCTGATGCATGCTGGGTAAAATGGGCGGAGAAAGTTTTCATCCGGGGATTTCCAGTGAACTTGCTGAGAAGCGAACTTTTTAATGGAACATGACTTGGACCGCGGGTGATGACGTTTCACGAGTCCACGAGCCCGCAAGTACGCACAAGTACGCAGATTGAGAAACGGCCCTGGACTCTGGTTTCAGACGAGGGTCTGATCTCTGGTCTGAACCTCTCAGAATAAAGTATCAAAGTTGCATGAAAGGACTCGAACTCCAGCAGAGTGTGAAGTGTGGATGACAGCGAGACCGCCCGCGAAGATGATTCTGTTTTTAATCTGTAAAATAAAACCAGATTCAGCTTAATTTATGATCTCTGACACGTCATGGTTTGTGTTTTTCTAAGAATGCTGAAGATTTCTGCAGATTTATTTGAAAAATATGAAGTTTTTAGCCATGTCACCATAAGTAAACCTTATTTTACATGTCTAAAGCTCACAGACCTATGCTGTTAAATGTTTCTCAGGAAAACCATCAATTTATGAGCCATTGAGGTGTGAAGCATTTCCATTTTGTGTATTTCTGACAACCATAAATACTCATTTATAGCAAGGTTGGTTCAGTAAGTACGCGGTTTAAATCCCAGTCCTGAAACAAAAGATCCTAAATCAGAAGAGGTCAGGACAGAAGGGAAAATAAATATTAAACTAAAAACAAAAACTTGTTATTCTGTGGATTATTCTGGCATTTTTTCAGTTTTTCTCTCAACTTATTTTTCTTGACATCCATTTTTGCATTTCAGACCTGCAACACATAAGCAAACAAAAGTTCAGTAATTCACTGAGATAGAAGCAAAGCAGAGTCCAGTGGCTCAGAGAAAATGTTTTAACTGGAAGCACGAAAACATTTATACCAGGCCAAGATTCAGAATGGCAGTAAAAAGTGAAAGCTCCCGGGCTGATGAAGCCGCATGGAGATTACCGCAGGAAACCTTCAATACAGTTACATTCACAAATGTCAGTGCACGTAAACAGCATAATAAACTGGACTAATGTGGTTGGTGATGGAAGAGAGTGAACTGGATAATAAAGTTACAGTACACTTCAACCCAGTTCAGTGTCATTAAGAGTCTCCAGGTGGTTTTTGGTGCGTTGATGCCGCATCGATGGGCTATATGCACAGTTCCACTACTTCCTGAATTTCAGACAGCACCTTTGCTTCCTGTCTTTCATTATTGGACAAACTGATTAACCCAGGTGTGTCTGATCTCAATAACTGGCCAAACACACCTGGGTTAATCAGTTTGTCCAATAATGAAAGACAGGAAGCAAAGGTGCTGTCTGAAATTCAGGAAGTAGTGGAACCGTGCATATCGCCCATTAAGCTGGTTTAACAGAATTCAAATCACAGTGCTGGAAAAGGGACCTTGTGTCAAGGTCATTCAGAGGCTACGTCAACTTCTGCAGGCTCAGAGGCATCTGGGATGTACCATCACTCAGTGGAAACCTGGACTCCGGTTAGAACAGTCAAGACTCTAGATCTATGAAGAAATGGAGAAAAAAGTCGCTAAGAACAAACTTGTGTACTTGCTAGTATGGACTTGTTGGAAGTACAGACTTCTGAGGACGGAAGGACGCAAGTACACTCGTTGCACATTTGGAACGGAAGCATACTTGATTACGTCAAAGACGTTGCTGAAGTTGTGTCATAACAAATATCTAATATTAAAAAGATAAGAGCAATAACCATGCTTGAATGTGGCAGTTAAAGACAGCTAATCTGCGCAACCGTCTTACTTACTGATAGCTACTGTTAGCTTTCACCCATTTTGAAACCGCTAGCACTTTTAATAACGTTTAAAATTTATCAAACCACCAAAGAATTGAAGTTAAACAACTCTTTGTAGAAAAGTTATATAAAACCAACGTTACGTAAAATAATGAGTATTTTCAGCACTTATAGCAATTACTTTTCTCCTCCACCATTTTATGCCCAATGCCTTATGGGATAGAAAGGTGTCTGAAGTCCACAAAAGTCATCTCCAATGCAGACTCGGAAAAGTGGGCGGAGCAAGACACATCCGGGAATATGGAGCGTACTTGTCTTGATGCGTTCTTTGAATTGGAACAGTACTTGGACCTCTACTGATGACGTTTCAAAAGTACACAAGAATGCAAGTCCGCAAAAGTACGCATATTGAGAAACGGCCCAGACTATAAGAAATGGAGAAAAAAGAAGAAGCATCCAGACTTCTCAGGACTCAATCAAAGAGCCCGTTCTATGACAGTATGAGGGTCAGAAAGGGGTTCTGTGGTGGTATGAGGGTCAGAAAGGGGTTCTGTGACAGTATGAGGGACAGAAAGGGGTTCTGTGACGGTATGAGGGTCTGACAGGGTTCTATGACAGTATGAGGGTCAGAAAGGGGTTCTGTGACGGTATGAGGGTCTGATCAGGGTTCTATGACAGTATGAGGGTCAGAAAGGGGTTCTGTGACGGTATGAGGGTCTGATCAGGGTTATATGACAGTATGAGGGTCAGAAAGGGGTTCTGTGACAGTATGAGGGTCTGATCAGGGTTCTATGACAGTATGAGGGACAGACAGGGGTTCTGTGACGGTATGAGGGTCTGATCAGGGTTCTATGACAGTATGAGGGTCAGAAAGGGGTTCTGTGACGGTATGAGGGTCTGATCAGGGTTATATGACAGTATGAGGGCAGAAAGGGGTTCTGTGACGGTATGAGGGTCTGATCAGGGTTATATGACAGTATGAGGGTCAGAAGGGGTTCTGTGACAGTATGAGGGTCTATCAGGGTTCTATGACAGTAGAGGGACAGACAGGGGTTCTGTGACGGTATGAGGGTCTGATCAGGGTTCTATGACAGTATGAGGGTCAGAAAGGGGTTCTGTGACAGTATGAGGGTCTGATCAGGGTTATATGACAGTATGAGGGTCAGAAAGGGGTTCTGTGACAGTATGAGGGTCTGATCAGGGTTCTATGACAGTACGAGGGTCTGATCAGGGTCTGTGACAGTATGAGGGCTGACAGGGCTATGACAGTATGAGGGTCTGATCAGGGTTCTATGACAGTATGAGGGCAAAAAGGGGTTCTGTGGCGGTATGAGGGTCTGATCAGGGTTCTATGACAGTATGAGGGTCAGAAAGGGGTTCGGTGACGGTATGAGGGTCTGATCAGGGTTCTATGACAGTATGAGGGTCAGAAAGGGGTTCTGTGGTGGTATGAGGGTCTGATCAGGGTTCTATGACAGTATGAGGGTCAGAAAGGGGTTCTGTGACGGTATGAGGGTCTGATCAGGGTTCTATGACAGTATGAGGGTCAGAAAGGGGTTGTGGGGTAGAGGGCAGAAAGGGGTTCTGTGACAGTATGAGGGCAGAAAGGGTCTATACAGTAGAGGGTCAGAAAGGGGTTCTGTGACGGCATGAGGGTCTGATCAGGGTTCTGTGACAGTATGAGGGTCAGAAAGGGGTTCTATGACAGTATGAGGGTCAGAAAGGGGTTCTGTGACGGCATGAGGGTCTGATCAGGGTTCTATGACAGTATGAGGGACAGAAAGGGTCTGTGACAGTATGAGGGTCTGATCAGGGTTCTATGACAGTATGAGGGTCAGAAAGGGGTTCTGTGGTGGTATGAGGGTCTGATCAGGGTTCTGTGACAGTATGAGGGTCTGATCAGGGTTCTATGACAGTATGAGGGTCAGAAAGGGGTTCTGTGGTGGTATGAGGGTCTCATCAGGGTTCTATGACAGTATGAGGGTCAGAAAGGGGTTCTGTGACGGTATGAGGGTCTGATCAGGGTTCTATGACAGTATGAGGGTCAGAAAGGGGTTCTGTGGTGGTATGAGGGTCTGATCAGGGTTCTATGACAGTATGAGGGTCAGAAAGGGGTTCTGTGACGGTATGAGGGTCTGATCAGGGTTCTGTGACAGTATGAGGGTCAGATGGGGGTTCTGTGACGGTATGAGGGTCTGATCAGGGTTCTATGACAGTATGAGGGTCAGAAAGGGGTTCTGTGACGGTATGAGGGTCTGATCAGGGTTCTATGACAGTATGAGGGTCAGAAAGGGGTTCTGTGGGGTATGAGGGCAGAAAGGGGTCTGTGACAGTAGAGGGCAGAAAGGGGTCTATGACAGTAGAGGGTCAGAAAGGGGTTCTGTGACGGTATGAGGGTCTGATCAGGGTTCTGTGACAGTATGAGGGTCAGAAAGGGGTTCTGTGACGGCATGAGGGTCTGATCAGGGTTCTGTGACAGTATGAGGGTCAGAAAGGGGTTCTGTGACGGCATGAGGGTCTGATCAGGGTTCTGTGACAGTATGAGGGTCAGAAAGGGGTTCTGTGACGGCATGAGGGCCTGATCAGGGTTCTTTTTTTTTTTTCTTTTTTTCACATTCTCTCTCGACGGAGCGGACGCTTTTTCTTCTGCTCCCTCCCTCCCTTACTTTTCCTGCTTCTTCTCCCTTCCGGTCGACTCTCTGAGCCTCTGTCTACATAACTTTCTAATCTGAAACAACAACCGATGATTTGTCAACTGTCTCTCAATCAATTGATCAAATTTTTCCACCCCGGACGGGGGACGCTCCTTGCCCCGACGGACGCACCCGGCGGGAATTGATCCCTGCAAGGCATGCTTCGGTGCTCCACCAGCCTACCTATTTGATTATGACCGCCCATGTGCTTTCCTTATCGCATGCCGCACACGCCCTCCTCATTTTTGAACCGCTATTCACCTCACCTCTTCATCACGCACACCATCAGCCCACCCCCCGCCACCCCAACATCTGGCACCACCCCTAAAAACCCCATCATACCCACCAAGACTCAGGCAGACACCACCCGTCTACCTTTTCAAAACTCTTCCTCCTTCCCCCTTTGACGCCTCTCAACCCCCAACTATAAGACCTCACACCTTCCCTTCCCTCCCCCCCCCCCGCCACCTCCACCCCCCCCACCAACACGCCGGACCCCACACCCCCACACCACCCGACACACAAACCCACACACAACCCCACCTCCTCCCATCTCTTTCCCCCTTCCCCCCCGCCCCCCCACCCCCCCCCCCCCCCCCCGCCCCCCACCCTTACCACCCCCATCTTTCCTCATCCCTTTCTTCTCCGCGCCCTCCCCCGCCCACCCATTTTCACGCACACCCCCCAGACTAAAGGCTCGAGGCAGGGGCACGAGCACCGCCGCAGGCACGCACGCTCGCACGCTCACCTCGGCCGCTCGACACGCACGCAGCGGCGGCGGCACGGCCTCGGCAGGCGCGGCTGGCAGGCTACGCCTGGCGGCACAAGCACGCTCACGGCTGACGAGGCGACTGCTTACGGGGGAGGGCTGACAGGGAGGCTGACAGCACTGCTCGGGGGCTTGGGGCGGGGCTGACAGGCGGCTACGGGCACGCTTGACGCGGCTCGGGCGGTCTTGACGGGCACTGCTCGTGCGCCGGGGCTACGCTACGGGAAGGGCTCAGGGGGGCCGGGTCCGCCGGTGGGGCGGGGCGGCACGGGGTCGCTCAACGCCCGCCGGGGGCCGGGCCGGGGCGGGCGGGGTTCTACGGGGCGGGCTACGAGGGCAGCTCCGGCCGGCCGGGGAGGGCAGACAGGGTTCTGTGGGGTATGAGGGTCTGATCAGGGTTCTGTGACAGTAGAGGGCGAGGGGTCTTGACGGGCACGCCGGGGAGGGCCAGTAGAGGGCACGGTCTGACAGAGGGCGAGGCGTGGTATGAGGGCTATCGGGGTCTTGACAGTATGAGGGTCGAGGGGGCTGTGGTGGTATGAGGGTCTGATCAGGGTTCTGTGACAGTATGAGGGTCTGATGGGGGTTCTGTGACAGTATGAGGGTCTGATCAGGGTTCTGTGACAGTATGAGGGTCAGATGGGGGTTCTGTGACGGTATGAGGGTCTGATGGGGGTTCTGTGACAGTATGAGGGCCTGATGGGGGTTCTGTGACGGTATGAGGGCCTGATGGGGGTTCTGTGACGGTAGAGGGCCGAGGGGGTCTGTGCGAGAGGGCCATGGGGTGTGCGAGGGGCGGCGGGGGGCCGGGCCGGGGGGGGGGCCGCGCAGGAGGGGCCAGGGCTTGACAGTATGAGGGTCTGATCAGGGTTCTGTGACGGTATGAGGGTCTGATCAGGGTTCTGTGACGGTATGAGGGTCTAATCTAGGTTCTGTGACGGTATGAGGGTCTGATGGGGGTTCTGTGACGGTATGAGGGTCTGATCTGGGTTCTGTGACAGTATGAGGGTCTGATCAGGGTTCTGTGACGGTATGAGGGTCTGATGGGGGTTCTGTGACAGTATGAGGGTCTGATCAGGATTCTGTGACGGTATGAGGGTCTGATCTGGGATCTGTGACAGTATTAGGGTGTGATGGGGGTTCTGTGACAGTATGAGGATCTGATGGGGGTTCTGTGACTGTATGAGGGTCTGATCTGGGTTCTGTGACAGTATGAGGGCTCGGCGGGGGCTATGGGGGTTCTGTGACGGTATGGGGTCTGATCAGGGTTCTGTGACAGTATGGGGTCTTATGGGGGTTCTGTGACGGTATGAGGCTCTATCAGGGTTCTTGACAGTATGAGGGTCTGATGGGGGTTCTGTGACAGTATGAGGGTCGACAGGGTCTGTGGCAGTAGAGGGCTGGGGGCCCGGGGGCGGGGGCGGTCTGGACGAGGGGTCTATGGGGGTTCTGTGACGGTATGAGGGTCTGATCAGGGTTCTGTGACAGTATGAGGGTCTTATGGGGGTTCTGTGACGGTATGAGGGTCTGATCAGGGTTCTGTGACAGTATGAGGGTCTATGGGGGGTCTGTGACAGTAGAGGGCAGAAAGGGGTTCTGTGACGGTATGAGGGTCTGATCAGGGTTCTGTGACAGTATGAGGGCCATGGGGTCTCGGTAGGGCTATGGGGTTCTGGACAGTAAGGGTCTGATCAGGGTTCTGTGACAGTATGAGGGTCTGATGGGGGTTCTGTGACGGTATGAGGGTCTGATTGGGGTTCTGTGACAGTATGAGGGTCTGATCAGGGTTCTGTGACAGTATGAGGGTCTGATGGGGGTTCTTGACATGAGGGTCTATCAGGGTTCTTGACAGGGGCTGATCGGGCTGGACTAGCTGTACGAGGGCGAGGGGCTTGCGTAGGCTGACGGGTCTGTGACGGGCGAGGGTCTGTACGAGGCAGGGCTGCTAGGGTCTATCGGGTTTTGACGTATGAGGGTCTATGGGGTTCTGTGACGTATGAGGGCTCTGATCAGGGTTCTGTGACAGTATGAGGGTCTATGGGGGTTCTCTGACAGTATGAGGGTCTGATCTGGGTTCTGTGACAGTATGAGGGTCTGATGGGGGTTCTGTGACAGTATGAGGGTCTGATGGGGGTTCTATGACAGTATGAGGGTCTGATCAGGGTTCTGTGACAGTATGAGGGTCTGATCAGGGTTCTATGACAGTATGAGGGTCTGATCAGGGTTCTGTGACAGTATGAGGGTCTGATGGGGGTTCTGTGACGGTATGAGGGTCTGATCAGGGTTCTGTGACAGTATGAGGGTCTGATGGGGGTTCTGTGACAGTATGAGGGTCTGATCTGGGTTCTGTGACAGTATTAGGGTGTGATGGGGGTTCTGTGACAGTATGAGGGTCTGATGGGGGTTCTGTGACGGTATGAGGGTCTTCGGGGTTCTGTGACGGTATGAGGCCACGGGTTCTTGACAGTAGGGGCCTGACAGGGTCTTGACAGTAGGGGCTACGGGTCTTGACGTAGAGGGCTATGGGGGTTCTGTGACAGTATGAGGGCCTATTGGGGTTCTGTGACGGTATGAGGGTCTGATCTGGGTTCTGTGACAGTATGAGGGTCTGATGGGGGTTCTGTGACGGTATGAGGGTCTGATGGGGGTTCTGTGACAGTATGAGGGTCTGATGAGGGTTCTATGACAGTATGAGGGTCTGATCAGGGTTCTGTGACAGTATGAGGGTCTGATCAGGGTTCTGTGACAGTATGAGGGGTCTGATGGGGGTTCGGTGACAGTATGAGGGTCTGATCTGGGTTCTGTGACGGTATGAGGGTCTGATGGGGGTTCTGTGACGGTATGAGGGTCTGATCAGGGTTCTGTGACAGTATGAGGGTCTGATGGGGGTTCTGTGACAGTATGAGGGTCTGATGGGGGTTCTGTGACGGTATGAGGGTCTGATGGGGGTTCTGTGACGGTATGAGGGTCTGATCTGGATTCTGTGACAGTATGAGGGTCTGATGGGGGTTCTGTGACAGTATGAGGGTCTGATGGGGGTTCTGTGATGGTAGAGGGTCTGAGGGGGTTCTGTGACGTAGAGGGTCTGATGGGGGTTCGGTGACAGACGAGGGCCTGATCAGGGTTCTGTGACGGTATGAGGGCCTGATCGGGGGTTCTGTGACGGTGATGAGGGCCTGATCAGGGTTCTGTGACAGTATGAGGGTCTGATCTGGGTTCTGTGACGTATGAGGGCTGAGGGGCTGTGACGGTATGAGGGCCTGATGGGGGTTCTGTGACGGTATGAGGGCCTGATCAGGGGTTCTGTGACAGCAAGGTCTGATCTGGGTTCTGTGACTGTATGAGGGTCTGATGGGGGTTCTATGACAGTATGAGGGTCTGATGAGGGGTTCTGTGACGGTATGAGGGTCTGATCAGGGTTCTGTGACAGTATGAGGGTCTGATGGGGGTTCTGTGACAGTATGAGGGTCTGATGGGGGTTCTGTGACAGTATGAGGGTCTGATCAGGGTTTTATGACAGTATGAGGGTCTGATGGGGGTTCTGTGACAGTATGAGGGTCTGATCAGGGTTCTGTAACAGTATGAGGGGCTGATGGGGGTTCTGTGACGGTATGAGGGTCTGATGGGGGTTCGGTGACAGTACGAGGGTCTGATGGGGTTCTGTGACGGTATGAGGGTCTGATGGGGGTTCTGTGACAGTATGAGGCTGGTTCGTGACAGTATGAGGGTCTGATGGGGGTTCGTGCGGAGGTCTGATCAGGGTTCTGTGCGGTATGAGGGTCTGATGGGGGTCTGTGACGAGGTCTATCAGGGTTCTGTGACAGATAGGGTCTATCTGGTCTTGACTGTATAGGTCTGATGGGGGTTCTTGCTGACGGTATGAGGGTCTTATTTATTTATTTATTTATTTATAGGATAAACCCCTTGAGATGTACCATCTCGTTTTCGAGGGGGTCCCCAATATTTTCCAGCAAAAAAGCAGAATGGATGAACAAGACAGGTGCAGCAGAACAAACATTTGATGAAAGTATACATACACAAACAAACATGAGAAGAAGAAAGAAAAAAAACAACAACAAAAAAAACAAACAAAAAACAAAACAAAAACAAATAATTAACGGTAGGCAATTCCCAGCAAATGCACAGACACAAAACCAATCATACCATTCACACAATCAGACAGAGATCTCTAAAGTTATGCTCAGTTACTGTCAAATCAAACAGTATAAAAATAGCGAAGAGATAAAACTAATAAAAAAAATTTTTTTTTAAAAGAGTCAAAAGCAATTGCAAACATTTTGAAGGTGGCGAGCAAGGCAATTTTTAAACACATAAACAGATGTTATGGAACGGATCGAAGATGGAAGATTGTTCCAGTTAAAAGGTGCTCTATATCTAAATGAAAATTTACCAATATCCTTACGGATTCGGGGCACAACAAAAAACACTTGTGATGCGTGTCTTAAACTATAAGAAGAACTAAAAGGAATTAAGTATTGTTTTAAGTATTCTGGGTAACTAAGATTAATACATTTGAAAATAAATAATAACCAATGAAATTGTCGCCTGGAGGATGGAGTAAACCAAGACAGTTTTTGATACAGCTCACAGTGATGAGTTCTGAATGGACAGCGTAGAACAAACCTGCACAGACTGTTATATACAACACTTAGTGGCTGTAGTATTTTGATAAATTATGTCACTATAATCAAGAATTGGCAGTAGTAATTGTGTAACAATCCTTATGGAGGTTCTGTGACGGTATGAACACATTACACCAGTCTTAAAATCCCTGCTTTGGCTCTCCGTGCATTTCATTTGTGGGTGTAAACAAACAAACATGTTTACAAGCAGCTCTGTGACAGTGAGCGGGGGCTTCCACCAGTTACCTCCCCAGCATGCTGCTTCTCTCCACCTCGTCCTCTGACATTAAACATATTGATTTCCTCTTCTAGTTGTCACCCTGATTCCACTCTGAATCAGTTCGGTGATGAGCAGCATCCCGTCAGAAGGCGCGCTGCATTCTCACACTGCAGAAACATGGAGGGGGGGGGGGGGGGGGGGGAAAAAAAAGCCAGAAAAGAGCATATAAAGCAGCGGAAAGAGGCTGAGGAGCTGCTGAATGTGGGAAATCAGCACAAAGGAGGCGGTAGATCGGCATGGAGGCTGCAGAAGAAAGCCAGGCAGAAACAAAAGCAGCAAACATTGTTTGGATCTGATTTGTGTGAGGCCTTCTGCCCCCCCGTCACAATAGCTGCAGGGCCGCACTTGTGGACACAAGGAGGGGGTGCACCCCCACCACACATACACACACCCTGAACTCCCCCCACCCTCCTGAAAGCTCCCACCTTTCTCTGCTCTGACCCTGTTGAGTCACCCTTCACCCCCATCAGGCCACTTTCTCAGCCCCCCCCTCGCTGGTCAGCTTTAAGAGGCTTCACCAGCAGCTTTTCTTCTGCAGGAGTCAGAGGTCAGCCGGAGGCTGGACACCCAGGACTTCAGAGGAGACCCAAGATTTAATCAGGGGTGGTAGCAAACCCCCCGCCATGCAGCACTCACTGCCTGGTGGGGGCTTCCCTCTGCCCCTGACTCCAGCTAGACCAGGTGCAGTGTAATTTGTCTCCACATCTACAGTATATACACACACTTTAGCTTTTAAGATCGTATTCTAGTTTAACTCTCATCCTGATAACCAGCTTTCTGAACACATCTGTGCACAGCAAACATATGAATATGAATGAATCACCCATACTGGTCAATGAATATACAGATGATGTCATGAATGTGCAGAAATATCAGAACTGGGCCAATGGTGGATTTACAGGACATAAGAGGATGCTGATGGAGGTCAGAGGGTTGGCAGGGGGGCAACATTCAAGTTAAAGGATAAGTTTCTTTTTTTCAACCTGGACCTTATTTCCAGGAGTTCAGATGTGCATTTACTCACCGGTAAAGTTTCTGCATCACTTTGAGTCCAGATTTAATGTCACATATTTCTACACAGAAAATACAGGGGAAACGAGCGAGGACAGGACGCAGCCCAATGCATGATGGGAGCTCCCACCGTAGCCTCGAGCAGCGGAAGCATAGATATCTATATAATCGCTAGATCTCTTATAGTCGCTTGCTGGACGCGAATTTGTG